>JAXIVJ010005869.1:0-71007 GCA_036785665.1 Chirona hameri
ATATATATATACAGTATATATATATCATATATATACTATACATATATATATATATATATTTATTTTTTAAAAAAAAGTCTTGAACACTAAATAGTTCGCCGTCCGGGACCAAGCTAAACTGCCTATTTATATGCACTTTTTCAAATGCTTGTTGATTGTGCATAGAAGTTTGGTACATATTCGCAAAAGATAGAGTGCAAGAAACATATTATTAATGATATGCCTTCATGGTAAATAGCAATGCGTAGGCAGGCTAATTTTCACTCGGACAGTGAATTCGTTACCAAGTACTTGTGAGTACCGACCGTTATAAGCGTGGAACGCTTATCAACTTTAACTTGAAACAGGCACGTAGCCAGGATTTCGTCCGGGGGGAATGGTCGGCGCCTCGAAAGGGCCCCTTCCCGAGCGTTGAAAGGGCTCCCTTCCCGAGCGTTGAAAGGGCCCCCTTCCCGAGCGTTGAAAGGGCTCCCTTCCCGAGCGTTGAAAGGACCCCTTCCCGAGCGTTGAAATGTCCGAACAAAACGGGTGAAAAGGCGCGTTGCAAGGATGGGGAATGCAGTATGACAGGTATGGCATGGGCCATACCAACTTTGGAACCAGCGACACCAATTTGGAATCAGCTATATCATCTTCGAATATTTTTTAGGCTGAACACCTGAAACTCTTTAATAAATTGCGCCGCGCAGCGACGCGAAAATTTTGAGTCTTATGCCCTGGATATGCATTCTCATCAATGCGTCGTATTGCGTATGGTACGGATATCTAAAAATGTTATTGGCGTGAGCATTTTTTTTTGGGGGGGGGGGGCAAAAGACATGTTCCCCCCCCCCCCATCTCTTTCGATGGTGGGGGTGGGGGGGGGGGCAACCTGCCCCCCCCCCCCCTCCCCACTTCTGCCGCCACTGGTATTGATATTCCCTACAAATTGAAGTATGACTAGTATAATTATATAATTATTATTTTGAGCTGATTTAGAGTATTTATGGTCGGAAAAGTGACCGCAGCTAAAGCCTGATATTGTGAATGGGTAAATGATACAGTATCTCGTATTATGTTTTCGTTTATTTTTGCTTCAGTAAATCCGCCGGAGATGATTGATGTTTAAGACCATTTGCTTCAACGTCAAACCGACATTATTCCATTGCTTTCATGGAAGTGAAACGGTAACATTTTGACCTATTTCAAATATCCTTGGGGAAACGAGTACAACATGTTATATCTACACTGATGCAGGAGCGCAGCCAGGAGGGAGGGGGGGGGGGGACAAAGGGGGCAATTCCCCCCCCCCCTTACGGGTCACAGGGGGCCCCGCCAAGATTGGCCCAGATACCATTTGCATTAGCTAAATGGCTTTCAAAAAGTCACAGAGGAGCCCTCAAACCAGGCAAGGGTCACTCTGGTGCATGTCAAGGGCCCTCAGAGACACTGAAGGGCTTTCGAAGCCGGCCCAGGGGGCCTCTTGGGCATTTCCAGGGGTCCATTGAGTCCATCGATGGGCCCAAAAAACTGTACAGGGGCCTCTCGAGCATGTCCAGGGGCCCCATTGAGCCCACTTAAGGGCACACAAACATGCCCAGGGACTTTTAGAGCATGCCCTGGAGCCCATTGAGCCCACTCAGGGGCCCCAAAAACCGGCCCAGGGGCCTCTAGAGCATGTACACTTGCACAGGGGCCAATTGAGCCCACCTACGGCCTTTCAAACCTGCTCAGTGGCCTCTCGAGCATGTCCATGGGCCCATTGAGTATGTTCAGGGGCCTCTCGAGCCTGGCCAGGGGCCCATTATAGTCTGTTCAGGGGCCTCTCGAACCTGCCCAGGGGCCATTAGAGCCTGCCCAGAGGCCTCTCAAGCTTGCCCAGGGGCCCATTGAGTCTGTTCAGGGGCCTCTCGAACCTGCCCAGGGGCCTCTCGAGCTTGCCCAGGGGCCAATTGAGTCTGTTCAAGGGCCTCTTGAACCTGCCCAGGGGCTATTAGAGTCTGATCAGGGGCCTCTCGGCTTGCCAAGGGGCCATTGAGTCTGTGCAGGGCCCTCTCGAGCTTATACAGAGGGCCATTGAGTCTGTGAACGGGACCCTCCAGCCTGCCCAGGGGTTGCTAGCCGTCGCCTGGAGCGCCTGCTAGGCGTGGTCGGCGCAGTCATAATGAACGGTAATGTGCTGTACTCTGACCCACCTGGTGCAATGTTTTCTTGGGTTTAAAAATGGTAATTTGATAAGTCTGATGCGTTTTTGAATTCGGGGGGGGTGGTGGTAGTACAAAACAATTTAACAATTTTCCTCTCAGGAGAGTGTGTGCTGCAATATTTGTCAGCCAGGGGCGTCGCCGACGGGAGGGTCGGGGGGAGGTCTGGGCAAACTCCCCCCCCCCCCCACTTTTAGAAGGCGGGGAGAAGGGGGTCGCCCCCCCCCCCCCACACACACATACACCTTTTCCGGGATTAATTCACAATTTATCGTAAAAATTGCCTTTGCAGTGCAGTCAAAATCCAGCTATCTAGTGTCAAAAACTGGAAAATTTCGCGCCGCTTCGCGGCATGACATAAGTTTCGCAATTGCTTATACAAATTTGGAAAATGGGAAAAATAATTTCATTAAGTGTCTGGCAGAGGCTCTCCTTGGCGGGAATTGCTGGCCCCAGTGCCCATTCCCTTCATAAAATATTCACTTTTAAGTTTCAAGCAGGCTACATGTTTAGCTGGTTTGCCGAGTTCCGAAAAAGGCCACGCGAACGCAAAGACGAGGAGATCGGCACCTGGAAGCTGCTCCAGCGGTGCACAATTTGCTGGACCGAAGAGCTAATAGTGGAAACAGGCCAGGACCATCTCAACAAGCCATCTCAACTCACGGTGTGGTTCTAATATTAACATTTCGTTTTCCAGGACCTAAAACTAAAATGTCACGCCGCTTCGCGGCGTCACATCGGTAGTCATCGTCATAACGAAGCCATAGTCATCATCATCGGTTTGTCGTAACGCTGAATTGAATGAATAGCATTTTTAGCTTATTATCCGAGCTACAAGGCCCACCGCCTATATTTATGGGTTTTATCAGGCAAAACCGTAAAAATTTCGCGCCGCTTCGCGGCGCTAACTAACAAGTATACATGCATACCTACCTGCATGCATACCTACCTACTATAACATGCAAATCCACATACAAAATGCTGCAAAGGCTTAAATATACGTATCAAAATGGGGGTACATTTTTTCGTAATTTCAGCCGCCCCCACACTCAAAAGCCGACCCCCACCTGTTGTCAGCTAAGATATGTTTTCTCTCCTGTACGTAACAATACAAATTAGTAATGCGCTCAGTACAATGCCTACTGAGGGTCCTGGTCCAATCCAGCTCATCAAAAGTAGACGAAGAAAAATTGTTAAAAAGGGGGCCTCACAAAATAAAGTGGCCGAAATCCGTAGAGTTTTTCATATCCAGGGGTATTTTTGTGGGTGGGGGCCCCCCCCCCCCTTCTGAAGGTCTGGCTGCGCCCCTGCACGGATGTGAGCCTCACAAGACTGCTTTCTTTCATCAACAGCAAGTCGATCAAAACTGGCAACTTCAGAATCGTGGCTTAGTGATGTCACGTGTGCCAACTGCGCCATTTTTGTGGCGTGTCTGTCGCCGACTGAGTGGTCGGAGTGACGACGACGATTCTGGCAGCTGAGTCGTGACTCAGCGTGCGTCCCGTCTCCGCCCGTCTTGGTCCCAGCGCGCCCGGCAGGACCCTCACACGTGGTGACCCATCACCCGAGTTCCAATGGCCGCTGTCATATGTAGCCGGACCGGTGTGGGCGACATAAATGTATCTGAGTCATGCACGATTAACAGGACACATGACGTCACTCAAACCCAAGTCAGAAGATCTGTTAAAGGGAGTGTGCCTACTGACATTGCTCATTTGGGGTTATTGACACTGGTCTATAGAACATAATTTTCTGAATTGAACCATGACTTAATTTCTCAAGATTCACCCTAGTTGCTGAGATATTCCAAAGACTCTAGGAGCTGGCTGGTAGCAAATAATTATCGTGTGGACTCCAGAGGGCTTACCACTGCTAGAACCATTGCTAATATCGAAATCTGGATCCAAATTTGCTAGCATATCGTTAGCGTCGGCCAAAGCAATTCTACAAAACAGCTCGTGCGCGCTGATAGCAGCAGACGAACAGTACCGTCTGTCCCCCTACTCGCAACGCTTGATGGCCATTATTCGACGAAGATATATATTAAGAGCTACCAAACTTGCACATAATAAAGTAAAGTTCACAGTGGCAAGAACATGCTGTGCAAAACTTGTCTCTCTATCTTGCATGGTGTGACCATAATTGTATTGTCTTAGGTGCGCCGTTTTACACAACATCGTCTTGCGATAGTGCTGTGGTGGTCGTTCTGATAGGTGTCGAAACGAAAAATAAGCAAAAAAATATAAGTGAAAAATCAACCTAAGGGTATATGTAAACCATATGTAAATTGCATCGTATACCAATCAAACCAATAGCTTCTTACCGTAAGGCAAATATGTTTGACATTCCAAAATAGTAGACACACTCCCTTTAATGTAAATGTGTTAATAATAAACCGCCGGCGGAAGCCGAACAAGCCGGAAAAGTCAGAGGATCTGCTTGTCTGTGAAGGTTGTGTGGCTGTCTGCACAAAATGCAGCAATCCGACTGAGATTAGAGATATATCTAATGCTCCGTTGGAAATGACTTTCCACCAAGAATCTGGTCAGATACCGGTGGCGTTAACACCTTGCAAGTGCTGAATACCATGGAGTGTAACCAATATAGACTGGAATGATATGATATCTCCCTGGTGATGAGTGTCTGCAAAACATGTAACAACCTGCTAAAGAATTATCTCCTGTAACTTGGCGGCATATTGTTGTGATATCGGTGTGGGAGTATACTGTGCCGCTGGACGGTGCTATGGCGCCTAGATGTATACTGTGCCGCCGTACACGTGGCTTAGTGGTGTCACGCTTTCCCGCTTGCTCTGCTTCAATGCAATGGAACAAATGTTGACGCATAAGAGCATACAAAATTCAAGAGTAGGCGTGTCCGATTTGTATCCCCATCGATTTCAGCGTCTCAAATGTGCGACAGTGACACGATAAAGTACCACAAGATACCTACTGAAGATGAGAAGCCTTCGGACCTGACCCCTTGAACTATATCTGCTCAGTCAGTCGTGTTGCCCTGCACCATACACCTTACCGCTACAGCGATCGCCGACCGAGTGTTGATGTAAATGCTGTGCCGCAGTGCATGTAGCGGCCCCCTGCCCTGCCTCGCACGCTGCCAACGTCAGCGTCAGCCCACACCGGCTCGGAAACACTGTCTGTTTGGACAAGGGCCGAGGAAATCGAGCAGCCGGCTGTATGTGTGGGTGTGAATCCAAACGCCAGACACGGGAAAATCGTGAATGCCTGCTAGAAGACTGAAGAAACTAACTCCTGAATGGATGGACGAAAAGCACCAACTGACAACTGTATATCCTGCAGCAAACAGACTATACGACAACACGCTCGGGGATTTCCGATGAACAAGTACCTTAAGAGTATAGTCATCAACAGAAGGATTTTTTTTTTTGCCCGTGATGCCGGATGCGAGCGTGACAGCTTTGTGTTGGGTGTACTGAGCTTTGTCACTTAAAAGCAGGAAGCACTTCCCACTCCTGGAGTCAGTAACGTACCCAGGATTCGCTCCAGGAGGGGCAATCTTTTATCAGGGGGGCAAAAAGTACCCCCACCAAATAAAAAATCACCGGATTTGGCCCAATATATTTTTTAAGGGGCATATTTTCACCATTTTTATCTTTAAAAAATAAAAAAATCATTCATTTTTTCGACCAAAGGGGGCACGTACAGCTCCCAGGGGGGGGGCAATTACTCCGTTTGCCCTCCCCCCCCCCCCCTTGTGTACGCCTATGCCTGGAGTCGGTAAAGACACCCAATAGCCCAGTATCGCCCATTGCCAGATCACTCCGTCTTCTTCAAGTGAGACGCCGCTTGCCAGCACGATGGAATGCATTCACAGTGCACCAGTGGCCCAGCAGTGTACCTGTCACGGCCGTGGCACGTGGCACGTAGCGCTGCTGACTGACCGATGGACTGAGAGACGCGGCGGGAGTCGGGAGAACACCTCTGCAGCGGCGCGGCGCGAGCCGAGTCGGGCCTGGTCGGAAACAGGATCGCTCGGTACCGAGCGAGAGGCGCTGTGGGCCGGCTGGGAGACTGTGCCTGTCTGGATTCTCCTGATGGCTGTTTCCAAGCAAAACAGTGGCAGCCGCTGAAGCTGCCACCGAGTTCTTTGTTGCCTGTTGTGTGGTGGGGAGGGGCAACGATGCAAAGGGCAGACACTGCAGTGACGGCAGGATCGAGTTGGTAGTGCCAAAGAGCAGAGCTGCATTGTTCAAAGTTGTATGAGGGAGTAGTGGTGACTGGTGACGGACCGGGGACGGACAGGGGACGGACAGGGGACGGACAGGGGACGGACAGGGGACGGACAGGGGACGGACAGGGGACGGACAGGGGACGGACCGGGGACGGACAGGGGACGGACAGGGGACGGACAGGGGACGGACAGATAACGGACAGGGGACGGACAGGGGACGGACAGGGGACGGACAGGGGACGGACAGGGGACGGACAGGGGACAGACAGATAACGGACAGGGAACGGACAGGGGACGGACAAGGGACGGACGGGGGACGGACAGGGAACGGACAGGGGACGGACAGATAACGGACAGGGGACGGACAGATAACGGACAGGGGACGGACAGGGGACGGACAGGGGACGGACAGGGGACGGACAGGGGACGGACAGGGGACGGACCGGGGACGGACAGGGGACGGACAGGGGACGGACAGGGGACGGACCGGGGACGGACAGGGGACGGACAGGGGACGGACAGGGGACGGACAGGGGACGGACAGGGGACGGACAGGGGACGGACAGGGGACAGACAGATAACGGACAGGGGACGGACGGGGGACGGACAAGGGACGGACGGGGGACGGACAGGGGACGGACAGGGGACGGACCGGGGACGGACAGGGGACGGACAGGGGACGGACAGGGGACGGACAGGGGACAGACAGATAACGGACAGGGGACGGACGGGGGACGGACAAGGGACGGACGGGGGACGGACAGGGGACGGACAGGGGACGGACCGGGGACGGACAGGGGACGGACAGGGGACGGACAGGGGACGGACAGGGGACAGACAGGGGACGGACCGGGGACGGACAGGGGACGGACAGGGGACGGACAGGGGACGGACAGGGGACAGACAGATAACGGACAGGGGACGGACGGGGGGACGGACAAGGGACGGACGGGGGACGGACAGGGGACGGACAGGGGACGGACCGGGGACGGACAGGGGACGGACAGGGGACGGACAGGGGACGGACAGGGGACAGACAGATAACGGACAGGGGACGGACAGGGGACGGACAAGGGACGGACGGGGGACGGACAGGGGACGGACAGGGGACGGACCGGGGACGGACAGGGGACGGACAGGGGACGGACAGGGGACGGACAGGGGACGGACAGGGAACGGACAGATAACGGACAGGGGACGGACGGGGGACGGACAGATAACGGACAGATAACGGACAGGGGACGGACAGGGGACGGACAGATAACGGACAGGGGACGGACATAACGGACAGGGGACGGACAGGGGACGGACAGGGGACGGACAGGGGACGGACAGGGGACGGACAGGGGACGGACAGATAACGGACAGATAACGGACAGGGGACGGACAGGGGACGGACAGATAACGGACAGGGGACGGACAGATAACGGACAGGGGACGGACAGGGGACGGACAGATAACGGGCAGGGGACGGACAGGGAACGGACAGGGGACGGACAGGGGACGGACAGGGGACGGACAGGGGACGGACAGGGGACGGACAGGGGACGGACAGGGAACGGACAGGGGACGGACAGGGGACGGACAGGGGACGGACAGGGGACGGACAGGGGACGGACAAGGGACGGACAGGGGGCGGACAGGGAACGGACAGGGGACGGACAGGGGACGGACAGGGGACGGACAGGGGACGGACAGGGGACGGACAGGGGACGGACAGGAGACGGACGGTTGACGGACAGGGGACGGACAGATAACGGACAGGGAACGGACAGGGGACGGACAGGGGACGGACAGATAACGGACACGGGACGGACAGGGAACGGACAGGGGACGGACGGGGGACGGACAGGGGACGGACAGGGGACGGACAGGGGACGGGCAGATAACGGACAGATAACGGACAGGGGACGGACAGATAACGGACAGGGGACGGACAGGGAACGAACAGGGAACGAACAGGGGACGGACGGGGGACGGACAGGGGACGGACAGGGGACGGACAGGGGACGGACAGATAACGGACAGATAACGGACAGGGGACGGACAGATAACGGGCAGGGGACGGACAGGGGACGGACAGATAACGGACAGGGGACGGACAGGGGACGGACAGGGGACGGACAGGGGACGGACAGGGGACGGACAGCTAACGGACAGGGGACGGACAGGGGTTGGTGATGGTGACGGACAGGGGACGGACAGGGGACGGACAGGGGACGGACAGGGGACGGACAGATAACGGACAGATAACGGACAGGGGACGGACAGGGGTTGCTGATGGTGACGGACAGGGGGCGGGCAGGGGACGGACAGGGGACGGACAGGGGACGGACAGGGGACGGACATATAACGGACAGATAACGGACAGGGGTTGGTGATGGTGACGGACAGGGGACGGACAGGGGACGGACAGATAACGGGCAGGGGACGGACAAGGGACGGACAGGGGACGGACAGGGGACGGACAGGGGACGGACAGGGGACGGACAGGGGACGGGCAGGGGACGGACAGGGGACGGACAGGGGACGGATAGGGGACGGACAAGGGGCGGACAGGGGACGGACAACGGACAGGGGTTGGTGATGGTGACGGGCAGGGGCTGAACATGAGCGCGGCAGAAATGAGCACGGGACAAAACCGATGTTAGCTCTTGAGGAAAAGCCCGAGGCTATGTGATGGAACCCGCGATCAGTTTGAAACGAGTTAGGAATTCGACCGCAAAAGAGAAGCATTGAAGACTTGAGTCTTGAAGTGATATCGCAATGGAATTGGAGGCCATTATCGGAGTGGATAGTATTTACCGTTACCGTTGAGGACATTGGTTAGCTGGTCATTGCTTGTCAATGCATCAAGACGGTGGATGCATGACCTTTCGTTGCTGGAGGCAGGAAATAGAGGATCATAGGAAGGGTCTATTTAGCTGTATCTCACAAACTGCTCAAAACTCAAAACTACCTGTAGGTACCTATGTTTTCGTTCCAGATTGCAGGGAAAAAAACATGAAAAATGTGTGCTGAATCAAGCCGGCTTTGCCCTTAAGAGCAAGGACGGATCCATCCGTTCGCCTTCGGGGCCAACTACTCTTAGCTACAAGGTTCGACGATCCTTGCCAAAAACAGGAGCATCTTAGATTTTAATAGTTCGTTTGCGGTTAAGGAAAAAAATGTTAGTGGAAAGAAGCTAACATATACATTTAAAACAGAACTTGGAGCATCAAATAAATGGCAGTTTTCTTCAGAATTTCCAGCTCCGAATCTCGGATAGTAAACCGAGGGGAGGGTCCGACCCAGAGTTCGTCATGGGATGGGCTGGCCCTATGGGCCATGGGCTGGGCCTGGGCTGGGCCTGGGCCGGGCCTCAACTTTAAGGAAATCACTGGGCTCTGGATGGGCCTGGGCCTGACAATTGTGAAGTAATGCGCGCGTCACGCACAAGTTCAGGTCAGAGCACACACACAAAACAAATAGCCAGCAGTTCACTTACACAGCAACACACTATTGCTTTGGCTGTGGCTTTTTGTTTTTTTGGTTAGCATAGTCGGTTCATTGTTTCACATTTATAGTATACAAGTAAATATGCTAGGATAATGATTGCAAATTTTGTGAAAATCATGATATACTTAATCTGAACGGGCCGGACCGGGCCTGGGCCTCAATATTATTTATTTGACTGGGCCTGGTCTGGGCTTGGTGTCATGGGCCGGGCCGGGCTGGGGGTTGGTGGGCCCGTGACGAACACTGGTCCGACCGTAAACAAATACGCATTTCGCTGCACAAATGTTTGTCGTTGTTTGAGCTGTTGCGCTCCGATAAAAAAGAGAGTTAAAAGCGAGAACGTGAAGCATGATCGAACCAGTCACACTTCTGCCATTCAAAACAATAATACAGATGACCCGATCATGGCATAAAATTAACACGCGCAGTGGAGAGGGGTATGCCACTAACACGCAGTAGAGGGGGGGGGGGGGGGCACTTTAGTGCCCCCTGAGATCTCCGAAAGTATGAGAGATAGAACGATCAAACTTACAGGGTAGGTAGGTGCTATGATGATCTACATTTTCTGAAATAGTCGTGATCTTCGGTCAATATGTTCAAGGTCAAACGAGGTCACGAAGGTCAAATCTGGCCAAATGTCACAATTTTGGGAGTATGACCTATGTGACGTCACAGGTCACCAGCAATGTGTCCAAAATTGTTTCAGGGGATGAACATTGACATTGTCTACCGAATGGCGTTTGAATCATCCTGATCTGACTATTGGTGCCGAAGATATCGCTTTGCCGACCTCGATTATGGCCGCCATCTTGGAATGAAAATCCATATAACTCAAAAATGTATCGACGGATTTGTATTTTTTTAGGTCAAACAATCCGCTATTGAGTTGGCGTAAATGTCGCGTAAAAACACCGCCCTGCGCTGCTTCGTTTGCGAGCTATTTACGAAACACATGTGGGGGGGGGGGGCACAGACGTTCCCCTCGGCGGGCGGCGGGCGCATTTGCGCATCTCGGCGGGCATAAACACGACATAGGCAGACGAAGTAACCGATACCTACTACGGTGAACGCTGCATTTCTCATATTACTGCCATACATACAGTATATGACAGAAAACCTCTTCGAGTATTCAGGGTTGCTCAGCTTACCTGCGGCAGCCAGCCAGGCATCGCACAAAGAAGTCAACGACTTCGCTGACGGATGGCATTCAGGGGCGGCGCCACTGACTGGAGGGGGGCAAAAGGGGCAGTCCCCCCCCACCTTGTCGTCGGGAAAGGGGGGGACAAACGTATATTCCTCCTGTCATTTAACCCTCGCCCTACGGGAGCTTTTTTCACCCTCGCCTTACGAGGGGGCTGACAGCCCCCCCCCCCTGTTAACTTCCAAACCAAGCAACTTAGAGCAATGCGGTAAGAACCAGCATGTTGCCTGTCACGAGAGAAATCTAACAGTATGCGATTTTTAGGTTTCAGGTCAACGGGTGACCTTCCAGGTCAAGTGAATGACCTCGGATTTACCACGTCCAGAACAGCGCTTTTGCTCTTCAGAAAACCTCAAAATGAGAAATTAATAAATGTAAATCAAAAGGCATATTCCTAGACCAGTTTTGGCTCAGAAATGCAGAAAAGGTAATTATTTGTTCGTATCTTGTCAAAAAAAGGTAAAAAAGTTATTAAAAAAATGACGTCATCAGTGTCTTACACTCAGGGAGTCATCACTCAGTCAAAAATGAAGATATTGCTTTTAAATTTGGTATGGCTATTTTCCATATCCAGTGCTCTCACATATATTCCGGTTTTTCTAACATCTTCGAAATTTTTGATTTTGAGGGGATTTAAAAAAACAGTTTTGTTTATTTTATGGGTCAAAAACCCAAAATATTGAAAATCCGAGATTGCCATTTTAAAGAGAATGCCATTTTGTATCTTTGGTCAATTGCGTTTGCAATTTCCTTTAAAACTCTGTGTTCTACCATTTGTCAAATATTTATCTTTTTTCCACCAACATGACGTCATCAAAACATGATTATCTCCCAAACTACTTAACCAATTTCAATTAAATTTTACAGCATAAATATAATTTGTGTAAACTCAGCTACCAAAAATGTCAGCAAGATGCGCCGCACGTGTAAAAAGCTATTTAATAAAACCCTCAGGGGTCTGTCAGCCCCCCCCCTTGTAGGGCGAGGGTTAAAAAGGCCCTCCATGCTCCAAAGAGCCCATCTCAAATGGAGGCCCTTTAATTTGTAGAAGAAAGAACAAGCTCCGTGTGAGGGAAGCAAAGGAGGCCCGCTCGTGCGGGGAAGGACCCCATGTGCAAAAATGCAACCCCAACGTGCGGAAAGGATTTCCTCACGGGAGGGCCTCCCGTGAGGAAATGGGCCCTCTTGGAGGTCAGATGGGCCCTCTGGAAGCAAGATGGGCCCGCAAGACGCCAGAGCGGACGCTATGAAGGTCAGAGAGGGCCCTCTGGAAGTCAGAGAGGCCCCATGTAGGCCAGAAGGGCCCCTTGGAGGTCAGAGGGCTCCTGAAGGCCAGAGGAGCCCCTGGAGGCCAGAGGAGCCCCTGGAGGCCAGAGGGACCCCTGTAGGCCAGAAGGGGGGGGGGGCTATGGGGGATCAGAGGGGTCCAGCTTGCCAACCGTGGTAAGCAATACTGTGTGGGTAGAAAATTGTGTGAAAACAAAAGCAATTAAAAACAACAAAAATGACACGTCCGTGGAGGCTCCATTTCAAATGGAGGCCCCTTAATTTATACTTGCCCCCCCTAACAAAGGTTCGTGGCGCCGCCCCTGATGGCATTAGGTCTCGGTGGGCTTCGCACATGATCAGCGCCTTCATCCGGAGCTCGGTCATTGTCGCTCGGAGAGAGGATAGAGTCTGTTCCACCTTACTGAACACCCTCTCTGCCTCCGCCGTTGTAACCGGAAGTACGGCAAGGACCTACAGGAAAAAGGATGGATTTGGACCGATTGTTATACTTGCTTGACCCAAATGGTGCTGGATAGAATAAATTAAATAAGGACACCTGTAAACGTGATAATGATTAAACTTATAAATTAATCCTC
Source organism: Chirona hameri (assembly GCA_036785665.1). Lineage (NCBI taxonomy): Eukaryota > Metazoa > Arthropoda > Thecostraca > Balanomorpha > Balanidae > Chirona > Chirona hameri. Next base: position 12,960 of record JAXIVJ010005869.1, read on the forward strand.
GCCCTGGTGGGGGTCATTTTGACACCCCTCCCCTCTGAGGTTTTTAGAGAATAGCGAAAAAGCGGCGGCGCTCAGCGCCGCCAAAGTTGGCCAAAATTGCAATTGTTTCCAATTTGCCCAGTACTGTTCTATAAACGCAAATATATCGTGTATTACATTTCACGTCTTTGGGGGTCAAAACATAGTTTGCCCCCCCCCCCCCCCTGGATCCGCCTTTGGTTACGGGTAACTGGTTGTTAGACACTGGGAACCAATGTTTCAGGCTAAGAACAACTTATATTCCTTATATTCAACTTATATTTATGTCCCTAGGTGGCACTAGTAGTAACCACCTGAAGTTATGATGTACCGTATTGCTTGAAGCCGATAACTGTGGTCTGTGCAATTGGGGAGGGAGTAGCGAGCCATTCTGGTCATCAAAAAGGGGTTAACACACCCTTTCCGTTAAGAACCACTGCCTTAAAGGAAAATCCAGCAAATTTACTTCGAGGTCTTTAAATTACTTCTGAAAACATAAGCATGCAAAATTGAATTCCATTGTATATAATATGTACGATATTAAAATAAAATAAACGATAGCCTCGTGGTCTTCGGTCAAAAATCACACGTGATATTCCAGCTCAGCGTAAAATAAGATGCAGTGATGTATGCTTTCAAATGAATACATAAACAACTATCCTGTCACCCTCACGAAGTTATGCATTGTGTAACCTATCGTCTGGTGTGTAATATATCATCGAACACACACACACACACACACACACACACACACACACACACACACACACACACACACACACACACACACACACACACACACACACACACACACACACACACACACACACACACACACACACACACACACACACACACACACACACACACACACACACACACACACACACACACACACACACACACACACACACACACACACACACACACACACACACACACACACACACACACACACACACACACACACACACACACACACACACACACACACACACACACACACACACACACACACACACACACACACACACACACACACACACACACACACACACACACACACACACACACACACACACACACACACACACACACACACACACACACACACACACACACACACACACACACACACACACACACACACACACACACACACACACACACACACACACACACACACACACACACACACACACACACACACACACACACACACACACACACACACACACACACACACACACACACACACACACACACACACACACACACACACACACACACACACACACACACACACACACACACACACACACACACACACACACACACACACACACACACACACACACACACCGAAAGTCACTGAGTGTCGTGTTGCATTTCCAGGTGGCGGGCAGACGGCCGGAGTTGCTATGGAAACCATGGAAACAGTCCGATCTTCAGTAACCACTACAGACACCATCACGGTAAACATTCGTGAATGGCTCTCATCCTTTCAAGCTGAGAATCCTGGATTTCCTTCCTTCCTGGTAGACTACTCACTTCTCACCGTGTTTGACAGGTTGATACGTCAGTTTGACATGGTCGTTGCAGTGCTCGGCACTGGTGAATAGCTCATCAGTATAAATATCACTAGTCGACGAATTGCTCTCTTTTTTCATCTCAGAAAAGGTCTCAGTCTGTAGTGTCGTGTGTCTTCTCAGACATATTGCGTCAAATTTACATTATTACAGTGTCTGTGCAAAGGGTATACATCGATGCACGTATATAAGTATTGATTTAAGACGCAGAGTGATTCTGCGAACATAGGGATTGTATATGCATTTTAAAGGTATCAACTATTGCGGGATGTGTGCGTGTGCCGTAACTACATGTGATGAATCATTTGATCAGGTGCGTTCGCTAAGCTATGTCACGTGTTCTGCAGACGACCGATGGGGTTGAGAAGAAGAAGAAAAGAAGACCAGAAGGCAAGGACGGTAAAAAGCTCCGGCGAAAGAAAAAGCATGATCATGAAAAGGAAAATGGAGGCACGGTAAATACTCCCACGGAGTGTGCGATCTTCTGTTTCAGAGGTTTGATGTATCGGCTAGATGACAGTGCAGAGTGTTGTGATCAGTGATGCTCAGTGATTCGATGCAAAAATTGTAATTTCAACAAAACGTCTGATGTAACTTCACTGTTCTGCTTCATACAGGCTCTTGTTATGCCATGCCCGTGTTGTTGGAATGTATGTAGTAGCATTGTTGATGTCACAGAGAGAGAAAAAAATCGCTAGACACATTCTCGCAGACCAGTTGCTGTCCGTCACCACTGGGTTCTTGAAGCCGTGTCTACGTGCCGTGAGCAGATGTTGTTGACCTCCCCGACTCCTTGTTTCAGGGCTCGTCTGGCGCCACTGCCGATAACAGCCGCATACATGTCAGGTCCTACGACAGCTCAAAGGTCATCAAGAAGTTCAGCAAGGTATACACAGACGTTAAAAAACATTCCTTAACTTTCTATGGCTACATGTAAACTAGTTATCGACATTTTAAATTGCATCCACTCAACCAAGTGACGATTTAAAATGGCAAATTACTCTTGGTTGAGTGGATGCAATTTTATATCGTCACAAAATTTGGAGTGCGGTCAGCCAGCCAAGTGGTTGGCCCCCACTCCGATAAGATTTATGTTAAAATCCCGCTAATCTTGGGGGGAGGTCCTGGGATCCTGTGTTTACATTCCCATATATGTATATCTTAACGCCATTTGAAAGTAAATGAATAATACATAAAAAATAAAGACCTACCATATGTACATACATACCTCGCCCAACTCAGCTAGCCAGAACTAACCTGTGCGTGATCTTGAGTTGACTTGTGCTGAACTGAGGTGGTCTCAGCTGACCTGAGTCGACCTCAGCTGACCTGTGTTGACCTTAGCTGACCTGAGGGGACCTTTTGTGACCCTGCAGGCGCCGGCGGAGGACTCCCAGACCGACTGCCGAGCCTGCGGCCGCCAGGTGTTCCAGATGGAGAGCATCAAGGCCGAAAGGGCAGTCTGGCACAAGGACTGCTTCCGCTGTACCGAGTGCAGCAAACAACTGACGTGAGTCGCAGACGAGTTCCGTGATGACGTCACTGGTGTGTCATCACAGATGAGCTATTTTAAGTTGCATGCCATATGGCGGCACTAAATAAATCATTTGCAAAACGATATTTTGATAAACGATGCTAGGGCTAGGCTGTGGTCAAAACAAATTTGTTATGTTAGTCACATAAGATGATAAATAAGTTGTTCAATTGTTCATCATAACAGCAGGGACAGCAATCGTGCATAGTTCTTAAGAGATGTCACACCATTATAAAAGGCGTTCTGATTTTGAGACGGAACCCTGTTGCTTACCGCAGTGTTCTTGACTCGTTTTTGTATGTCTGCAGTGTCGATACCTATGCCAGTCATGAGCGACAACTGTACTGCAAAGTTCACCACAAGATGCTCTTCAAACCGAAGGCTGTGAAAGAAAAGGAAGAGCGAGGTAAGAAGCCCACGGCCTATCCAGCGGCTAGAGATGCCACGCCGCACTCGTAGCGCCGGATTAAATCGATGTTCACTCAAATAGTACGTAGCTGTACTTTGTATAAAGTGTGTTTTAAATTTACACATTGGCACGAAGAATGATGTCGAATCAGTAGTAGTGGAACGATACCAGTGGAACCATCAGTATTGATGTTACCGAGAACATTGGTTTATCGTCTCCATCTCGAAGCCGTTATCGCCTGTCAAAATTTACGTCGCCAAACATCACCAAGTGCGCATACTTTAGAGAGTACCTATTACGGATAAAAACAACACTTCTTTATGTCGCACTTGCACTTATTTTGAGATCAGAAATGATCGGGTGAAGTCTGCGATAAATATTGACCTCCAAGCTGAGTTGAATTATACATAAAGCACTTTTTACAATGTCACAACTCACAACTCACAACTTCCTTTGATGTCAAAACAGTTGCTAGTACCTAAGCCACGAATATGGATAATAATTTGAACAGAGTAATGTGGGATAGCGCTTTTTTGAGGCTCATAATGTATAATAGAGTTAATAAAAACCAAAGCCTCATGCTATGTAATATATTAATACAAAATGAAACAAAAGAGACAAAAAGAGAGTCTCTTTTGTTTCATTTTTTATTAATATATCACATAGTATGAGGCTTTGGTTTTTATTAACTCTATTATAATTTGAACAGATATGAACATACTGATCATTTCATAAGATATAGGATCAAATTGCATTCCTTTATTTAAATTCCAGTCCTTTGGCCATATGAGAACAGAGCCGAACTGGCTATGAAGCTTGAATGGCGTAACATCGACAAACCCTGCTATCGTCAACATCTGAGAATGCATAAATCATTAAATGAGGTTGCTGTGATACCATATACAGGTCCATTTTTAGTAGCTCTGTACTTCGTTTACAAATATACAAACACTGGTGAAGAGCCGCAGAACTTCTGGGATTTATCACATAAGTTTAAAGTTACAAAGCTCTGAGATGTGATGTAAATGAGTAAAATTGGGACAGCATGGCACAATGACCCGGACACCATCCGTAAAGTTTATGATGGCCATTGCACCGCCTACAGAACGAAGGAACGAGAAGGCTCAGGATCATGGATCACAAAAACACATAACACATACGGGGGTCGATCAAAGACTGACACGAGCCCCTGCAGCCATTGGCCGACGGTCTCGGGCTAAACGCTGGCGCGACAAGGGATTCATTGACGAAGATTGGATAACAATGGACTTAACTACTAGTTTTATGCCATAGATTATGTATCAGTGTGCTTCTAAATATGATACGTGACACTCGAACAACAGCATGATGAAGAACAAGAATGAACAAGTCCTGAACCTTCTTCGACCTTCGAGCAAAACTTTGTTTCCCTCACAAACGGTTGACTGTTCGGTTCGACGAATGCCTGTATGAAATACGAGCATCACCTGCCACTGACGTCTGACGGTCTCTGACGGTGATCTGTTTCAGCACCCCGCCTGAGGCGCCATGAGCTCATCATCCGCGAGTCGCAGCCCGAGGAGCTGCCGCCAGATGTCATAAGATGTGAGTCTCAGAGTAAAAACCTGAATTGAGGTTGTTACATATAATCAAAGTTAAAATTCACCAATACGATACCGTTCGACACACGGTTTCAAAGTTCGTCGCCGATGAGTCGATCGCGTGTTACTTAAAGTTGCAATGCAACCACTTGGACGTTAGTTCTCGTATGTTATAACACGTGGACCGCACTCAATTTAACACTATATGGACAGCACTCGCAGCCATAATCTCTCAATTATTTAAATAATGGTACTGGCTAAATTAACTAAATTAACTAAATAAAATTAACTGAATATTATGGCCAAATGACTTTATTAATAGGCCGCACTTCATGGCACACAAGCTATGTGCTTTCAATGAAAGAGCTGAGATTTTACCGCACTTCAGGGCACATAAGCTATGTGCTTTCAATGAAAGAGCTGAGATTTTACCGCACTTCAGGGCACATAAGCTATGTGCTTTCAATGAAAGAGCTGAGATTTTACAACAACATGCATTTCATTATACCCCTTCAGTATTCGACTACACTCAGGCACGTAGCCAAGTGGGGGGGGGGGGCGGTGCCCTGGAGGCCAGGAGGTTCCTTTTCGGCGCGCGCAGCACGCCGAAAAGGGCCGACGAGACCACGCGAAGCGCGGTATCATGGTCTCTCTAGGAGTCTGGAGACCACGCCAAGCGTGATCTTTAGAGAGTTTAGAGAGTTTAGAGCACTTCGGAGGCTCTTTAAAGGCACTAGGTGCCTCTGACCAGAGGGCCCCATGGACGTTCAAAAGTCCCATGTGCAGGTCAGAGGGGCCACTGGCTAAATCGAAAGGTCCCCTGGGTGAGTCAGAAGGGCCCTGAACATGCCGAATGGGCCCCTAGCCAGCACAAAGGGCCCCTGGGTAGGTCGGAGGGCTCCTCAGCATGTCGGCAGGGCGACAAAACAGCGAGCGCAGTCCCTCACCAGGTCGAAAGGGCCCCTGAGCAGGCTGGAGGGCCATTGGACAGACCATGTGGCCTCTGGGAAGTTCAAAGGGCCCCTGTGCAGGTCAGAGGGGCCCCTGACCAGACCTAAAGTGCCCCTGGGCGGGTCAGAAGGCCCCTGAACATGCCGAATGGCCCCTAGATTAAAAGTTGATATGACCCAGGCTTAGTTGGTAAGACCCATGCCATATCCCTACCTTACTGTATTCTTCACCCTTGTAGCGGACCTTTTCATCCGTTCTGCTGGGCAATTTCAACGCTCGGGAATGGGGCCCTTTCAACGCTCGGGAAGAGGCCTTTTCAACGCTCGGGAAGGGGCCCTTTCGAGGCGCCCCCCCCCCCAGAGAAATCCTGGCTACGTGCCTGGCTACACTACATTACATTGTGGGCTGTTTAGTTTACCAATTTAGCAAGATTGTAGAGCTTCGGGCTACAAATTTAGCCATCTTAGCAAGGAAGGTTGCAGTTGCTTCGGTGCTCGTTAGTTTCTCCAGACAAATATAACTTGGAGTTAGCGGTAGCGAACACTAACAATCCAGACTACATTACTATGGCATGACGACATAAGTACTGGGCAGACGGTTTCTAGTTTTTTTATGACCATTTCTTTACCCAGCTGATTGTTTTTAGTTTCGAAGCTTTCGACAGTGTGTCGAAAGCAGTATGTATGTATGTATGTATGCCAGTATGTATAAGCAGTATGTTTCGACAGTATGTATATGTCGTCTCTAACCCGGTTTGCAAAAACACTGTTTTCGTAAACCTGGCTGTACGCTTACCTACGCCAGACGCCTCCTACCACGCGACGCCTGGGCTTACATTCAGGTAGACTGTACCGCAGAACACGTCTCTCTGAACGCCTGAAGTGGTAGACTGCGCCGCAGCACATGTTTCCCCGTTCGCTGTCAAGTGTCAATGCACTCGCCATTCGTCACCGACGGCGGATGTTGCGCGTGTCACGACGACTTGACGAACTGACGACGCAAGACTAGACACAAGACCCCCAAGAGGATATGGTGTTTGACCCATAACAATAACAATAACAATAACAACTGCCAGTGTGTAACAATAACAACTGGCTGGTAATGTGTTGGTGAACATATGTCTAGGTATGTTTCGCATGGTAGACGTCATCTTCACACAAGTCACGTGTTTCCTGTGTCCTTCATGAGCTGGGTGCAGTATGCCGCGTGCAGCCACACCCAGGGATTATAGGAACGTCACGAAAAGTGTGGGGGGGGCAACAAAACTTTGATCTCGTCTTGAGACCCCATCCCCCCTCATATACAAGCTTTCTTTGCAGATTTTGACTCTTCTCGCTTTGGCGAACCTTTTGCCATCAACAAATTTCCTCGCCAAACAAAAAAGAGAGATATTTTAGCAAACAAAAATGAAAAAATGAACGAAAAGTGAGGGGGACCCCCTGCCCCCTGTGAGGGGAGGCAGGAGGTCCCCCCCCCCCCCCCCCCCCCCAGCCCCCTGTTCCTAGGTATATAGCCACACCCACGTGTTATACGCCTTTGGTGTTAAACTGCGCCGCAGTACATCGCAAGCTGTCAAAAATTAAGAATAACGTTACTTGCCTCATGGAGTTGGCGCCTATGGAAAAATTACCACTTCTTCAGATATTGTTTACTTTGTTGCAAAACAAAATCGGTGAAAAATGTAGTGTAATGTGCTGTCTACCATCCGGTGACATGGGTGTATCCATTCATTTTTCACAAAATTGATGCTCATATAGGTATCAGACAGTGGAATGTTCACTATGAATATGTAGTCCGTTCCCCATTCCGACTCCGAGACTGACACTAAATAAATAACTGAACACGGATTTATACATATTAGATGAGCAACAAACTGGCCAAAGAAAGCGAAGACCGATCAGACAACCAATGGAGACGACCAATGGCAGAGACAAACCAGCAGAGGGAGGAACAGAATACCAAGGAGGTCCGCCCAATCTCGCGCCCGACCCGGTATTGTGAGAGCCAGCCCCCCGCCTCGCTTAGGCAGAAGTCCCGTCCCCGGCCGGCGCCGGAGGCAGAGGTCAGAGACTCAGAGGTCACCGGTCGGCCAGCCGTCCGCTCCGCCGGCCGGGCGGCCGGACGGCGGGCAAATATGACACAGCTCATAGCGCACATTACAAATATAATTGTAAGAGGAGATACCACCAATAGATTGGGAACAAACATCCTATCCCTGGTTGACATATAACATATGGCTGTGCCACGTAGGTAAGACTAACAAATGCCTTGTAGGGCCTATGGGTCATTCCACGTCAAATCGCACAACAAATTCCCCGACCCTCCGATTCTGATCAAAATTGGTACACCTGTAGTGTCAAGTGAAAGACACATACACACCCACTTTTAGGTCCGGGTGACCTCAGAGGTCATATTAAGAGGTCATCAAAGGTTACGATTTTGTGCGTACTTTATATCAATCAAATGCCTATATATTTTATGCTAATGGACTTAGCGGAACACAACTAATATCGCAGTGCTCCACAGGGTTGGACCATTCGGAAATAGGGGTAAAAATATACGTGACCTCAATATGACCTTTGACCTGACGAGGTCAAATTCATCAAATGCATTTTTCTATAAGTTTTCCTGCTCGTAACTAGTCTAAACTTGGCAGAATAAATGAACGTAACATGCTCTAAGAATGTGCAAAGAAGAATGGCGGACACTTTTCAACTTCTTGAGATACCGCCCTTTGATTGACTTTCTATATTGACTTCTATATAGATATTGACTTCCTTACCATAGCAAGGAAGTGAAACGGAGCAATGCCCCGAGGTTATTTTCATGTCGCTTGCCATATTGTCGTTTTCTTTGGCCCGATTCAAGTGAAATTTGGTGTGTAGCTTCCGTTTGAAGAATTCAATCACTTTCCGAGCTTTCAGCTTGATCTGACCTCCATGACCTAGCATGACCTAGGAATAGTGGTCATGGAGTAGCCCACAGGAATAGCCCACAGATACGTATTACCTTACCTATAGGTAATACGGTGTTATATAGATGTCCAGGAGCATATCAAATATGTACAGGTGCTAACAGGTGACATTTATGGTTTCCATTGACATCATGACCCCGAGTGACCTTTTCAGAGGCCAACCGAGTTCACTGACTTCTGATGACCTGAGATAACTTTTTTGGCCTCTGGAAGTTTCTTGGACATTTTGGGATGCTGATTTAAAATTTGGCATCCCTTTTACACAATTGTATATTCCACTGGGGTCATGCACTTCACACGTCAACCGAGGTCACTGACCTCCGATGACCTGAGATGACATTTTTGTTTTACTCTGATAGCTTCTAGGACATTTTGTGACGCATATTTCAAATTGGCACCCATATTTTGCATAATATTATACATATAATTATATAAAATGGATTCAAAATTTGAAATCAGCATCCAAAAATGTCCTAGAAACCTCCAAAGGCCAAACAAAATCATATCAGGTCATCAAAGGTCAGTGACCTCGGTTGACCTCTGAAAAAGTCATCCGGGGTCATGATCTCAATGGAAACCATAAATCTCACCTGTTAACACCTGTGCATATGTGTTATGCTCCTGAACATCTTTACAACACTGTATTACCTATAGGTAATACGTATCTGTGGGCAATACACTATTCCTAGGTCATGCTAGGTCATGCGAGGTCAGACCAAGCTGACAACTCGGGAAGTCATTGAATTCGTCAAACGGAAGCTACCCACAAATTGGACGTCAATCGGGCCAAAGAAACCGACATCATGGCAAGCGACATGAAAATAGTCTCGGGGCATTGCTCCGTTTCACTTCCTTACCATACTCAAAGGGCGGTATCTCAAAAAGTCGAAAAATGTCCGCTATTAGTTTTTCAACATTATTAGAGGATGTTACGTTCATTTATTCTGCCAAGTTTGGACTAGTTACAAGCAGGCAAACTTATAAAAAAACTTTATGATTTTGACCTCGTCATGTCAAAGGCCATATTGGGGTCACGTGGGTTTTTCCCCTATTTCTGAATGGTCCAACTCTTTGGAGCACATTGATATTAGTTGTATTCCGCTAAATCCATTAGCATAGAGGATACAAGCGTTTTATTAATTACGAGGGAGCGCGAAGCGTTCGCTCGTCCTTCCGTGGTATATGGGAAAAATCTGAATATGAGCGGCCATACCCGGCCCGGCCCGACCCGGCCCGTGGCGACGCTTTTGAGAAGCTAATATCTCTGCACATCCGATTGACAAACGGGTTTCTTTGCTGAGTAGCCCCATCCAACCAAACCTGTTTGAGACCAGTGCCGACTCATGTGGGTGACTGCCACTGCGCGTGGCGCGTGCCGCGTGAGGGGTGTTGAAAAGTGTTTTCTCGTAAAAACTCCGCAACGGCTGGGCAGATTGTGTTCAAATTTGGTGTGTGGTTAGGGACCTCTCAGCCGCCACTTTCCCACATGTCAGGGGTGGGGTGTCTCTGCACGTGCGTATGTGCACATCCCTATTCTATATCTCAGGAACGGCCGAACCGATTGTGTTCAAATTTGGTGTGTGGTTAGGGACCCCTCCGCCGCCGCCTTCCCACAAGTCATGGGTGGGTGGGGTGCCTCTGCACGTGCGTACATGCACACCCCTAATCTATATCTGAGGGACGGCTGAGCCGATTGTGTTCAAATTTGGTGTGTGGTTAGGGATCTCTTAGTCGCCACTTTCCCACAAGTCAGGGGTGGGGTGCTTCTGCACGTCCGCGCGTGCTCACCATTTTTTTGTATCTCAGAAACTACTTGCCTCATCGAGTTGACATTCACCATACATTTCGTTCGCGCTCGCTCGTTCATCGCCGACTACGGCGCCTTACTGGTTACACTCGTCCTTCCGTGGTGTATGGAAAAAATCTGATTATGAGCGGCCCGGCCCGACCCGTCCCGTGGCGACGCTTTTGAGAAGCTCATATCTCTGCAACCGCACGTCCAATTGACTAGCGGACTTCTTTGCTGAGCAGCCCCATCTCACCTACCCTGTTTGAGACCAGTGCCGACTCATGTGGGTGACTACCACTGCGCGTGGCGCGAGCCGCGTGAGAGGTGTTGAAAAGTATTTTCTCGCAATAACTCCGCAACGGCTTGGCAGATTATGTGCAAATTTCGTCTGTGGTTAGGGACCCCTCAGCCGCCACTTCACACAACTCAGGGGTGGGGTGACCCTGCACGTGCGCACATGCACACCCCTATTATATACCTCAGGAACGGCTGAGCCGATTTTGTTCAAATTTGGTGTGTGGTTAGGGACCTCTCATGCGCCAGTTTCCCACAAGTCAGGGGAACACGCGCTTTGCACGTGCGCACATGCACACCCCTATTCTATATCTCTGCAACGGCTGAGCCGATTGTGTTCAAATTTGGTGTGTGGTTAGGGACTTCTCAGCACCCACTTTCCCACAAGTCAAAGGTGGGTGCCTCTGCACGTGCGCACGTGCGCACTTTTTTGTATCTCAGAAACTGCTTGCCCGATCGAGTTGAAATTGCCGATACGCGCTCGTCCTTCGCGCTCGCTCGTTCATTGCCAACTACTGCGCCCTACTGGTATAGTATACGCAAAAAAAAACGTGACCTCGGATGACCTCTAAATATGACCCTGGAGGTCACCCGGAGCTAAAAGTTGGTGTGTATGTTTATTTCACTTGACACTACAGGTATACTAATTTTCATCAAAATATGAACGGGTTGGGTACGAAATCCCCCTTTTTGTGCGACTTGACGTGGAATGAATGACCCCTATGAGAGTTATACGCACTGGATTACGCCAATCCCCATTAGATCTGGGCTCCTGTAAGAGCTTCAGTCCGGGTAGCATGGTGCGGTATAAGATACCATTGCCTACCTCATGTGCAAATATAATGTCCTTAGATCAAATTCTTCAAGGTATAGGAAACCAAGGTAACCATGGTAACCAAGGTAGCCATGGTAACCAAGGTAACCATGGTAACCAAGGTAACCATGGTAACCAAGGTAACCATGGTAGCCAAGGTAACCATGGTAACCAAGGTATATGCAATCAAACTAGCGTCCTACCGGTCACCAAGCCAACCGAGCCAACCAATAGGGTGGGGACAGGTAGTGGGTTTTTACGCATCACAAATTCAGCGTATTTTTTCTCGATTTTTCTATATACTTCTCACAAATACGACCACACGACACATACGACACATACGACCGCCTTCTGTACTAAAACGTCCTCTTAACTTCTCACATTAAAAAAAAACATTCCTGAGCGCTGCTCGGACGCACGCTAGTAGCGATAGTAGCGCTTGTAGCGCTTTCGTTCTCCATGGCAACCAGGCGTCAGCCAATCAAAAGCCAGAACGTGTTCACTTTCTGGCTTTGCATTGGCTGACGCCTGGTTACCATGGAGAACGAAAGCGCTACTAGCGCTACTAGCGTGTGTCCGAACAGCGCTCTAAATTTATTTGTGACGTCACGACACTAGTTATTTGTGACGGCACTTTTGACGCATATGCGCATTTAAGTGGTTCTGCTAGTTATAATGAATTAAGGTGTGTATAGTTTGTTGTGAAAATCCTAGTTTATTGGAAAGATGCACGCCGGCAAATGTGATCAATTTTACCTAACCTTTTCTAAACTCACGTCACCAAATCTAGCACACACAAAAAAAATCGCTGTTGCTTTTCGCTCTCATGTTTTTGCTGTTATATTTCGAACATGTCAACAGCGTTAGCAAGGCATATGCAAAGTACTCACTTCTCCATCTTCTTGCACCTGAACTCTGCAGACACAAATTCATCAGAAGTTTGCAAGAAGTGGGCAACAGCCGACGCTCCAAGCCTGGGTAGGTTCTGGGAGGTTGTCTTTTCAAACTCAGGTTCTAAACTGTTGCGTTTTTGGAACCTTTGACATCTTTAGACCTTGAAAGTATCAAATATCAACTCACTAACCATCAAACATTGATTGAATAAGAACACTTCGAACCAAATCCCTTTATGTCGCTCTGATCGGGATTCCTATAACTCCATTGATTTTTTTTTGCAACTGCGCTGCACGCTCGCGCTGTTATTTCTTAAAATAACTCAGGTTCTGGACTATTAAACTTAGGTATGTACCAGTAAGGCGCGTAGTTGGCGATGAACGAGCGAGCGCGAAGGAAAAGTATGGGAAATTTCAACTCGATCGGGCAAGTAGTTTCTGAGATACAAAAAAAAGTGCGCACGTGCGCACGTGCAGAGGCACCCACCTTTGACTTGTGGGGAAAGTGGGGACTAAGAGGTCCCTAACCACATGCGGAACTTTATATACTTTTGGGGTTGTAGCTACAACTGCATCCTCAAAAACTACAACCCCAATCATGAATATTACAACCCCAACATTGCCAGTGAATGCCTACCCAAGTAAATAAATACTGTAAACAGTACGCAAAACCAAAGGATTTTTCACCAAAGGATTTTTCAATAACAATCATAACAAAACAATTAATATATACATGAACACAGAAAAGGACAAACTTTAAAATGTTAGTAAAGTTTGTCATAAAATAACATTTAAAATCCAACAATAGGTAGTACAACATGTTATCCCAAAATTACTGAGAAAGACTATGAAGGTACCCAGGGGTGTAGGGTCATATTCAGTTGGGTCATAAACACTAGAACAACACTGCTTACTGACAAACGGGTAACATTTTTGTCAATTTCAGACACCCACAAAATGGCAATCTATATATAGGTGTTAACATAAAAACATGAGCAAAACAAGATTGAGTGTAGCATATTTTACATTGAGCTTAGTTCTGGATAGGTCACACATTAACATTAGAATGTACCCTTACGCAGTTGGCAAAAGTTATATTACATTTTGAGCTAAAATATGTTTGTGAAATTGACACTTAATGAAGAACTTGAACAATATTATAAATATTTTGGTGTGTGAAAGATGTGAAGGCATACCAATCATCCTGAACTGGAAAAAGACCACAAATAATCATAGACCCAAATCAAATGAGTTTAAATTTAGGATTACCACAACCTTCAATTTTTAGCCAGACAAACATTATTTTCACAAGATATACCTGGTCATGGTGTTGAAAAGTAGAGGGCCACATCAGTGAAAGTCATTTTAAAAGAGAATAGCCTAATCCAACATCGATCAAACAAAAACGCATGTGAAAACAGCATAAATATTGAAAGCAATATACAAGGGCAAAATAAATGTACATATTTGACATAGCTGCGTCATATTTGTCTCTTTTATTAAGCTACGTCAAATTAGCAGTAGATTAATATTGTCCAGTAGTATCAATCTATAATTTTGAGGCACGTAGCCTCAAAATGTTCTGAAACTTGGCAGGTACGTCCTCCTTGCCACGCTGAACACGAAAAACGTAAAATTAGTCTGGAACGCGGGATACTTTCAGAGTTATACCGTTTTAGAGATCTACAGTTTTGAGTCTCGTCGCCTCAGAATCGCCTGAAACTTGGCAGGTAGGCCCTCCTTGCCACGCTGAACAAGAAAAACGTAAGATTAGCCTGGAACACGGGCTACTTTCAGAGTTATGCATTTTTTAAGTTTTGAATGTCTGTCTTCCTTTATTTGAAACGACTGCGCAAGAATTGGAGGCTTACCGCGTCAAGTCATATTCAACTGACAGACATTCAAAACTTAAAACGTTATAACTTTAAAAGTCCGTATTCCAGGATAATTTTACGTTTTTCGTGTTTAGCGTGGCAAGGAGAACCTACCTGTCAAGTTTCAGGCAATTCTGAGGCGACGGGCCTCAAAATTATAGATTGGGCAATATCAATCAGCTGCTAATTTTACATTAGTCTTTTATTATTCCTAAAAGGCAGGGTATTAACCCTCGCCCTACGGAGGGTGGGGCCTGACAGCCCCCCCCCCCCCGAGGTTTATCTTGAATAACTTTTTACACATGCAATGCATCTTGCTGACATTTTTGGTAGTTGAGTTTACAACAATTATACGTAGGCTGTAAAACTTTAATTGAAATTGGTTGAGTAGTTTGGGAGATAATCATGCTTTGATGATGTCATGTTGGTAAAAAAAGAGAAATATTTGCAAAATCGTAGAAAACAGAGTTTTGAAACAAATTTCAAACGCAATTAACCAAAGATACAAAATGGCATTCTCTTTAAAATGGCGATCTCGGATTTTACCAATTTCGGGTTTTTGACCCCTAATTTGTTTTCTTAAATCCCCACAAAATCAAAATTTTCAAAGATATTAGAAAAACCGGAATATATGTGAGAGTACTGAGTATTAAAAATACCCATACCAAATTTCAAAGCAATATCTTCATTTTTGACTGAGTGATGGCTTTCTAAGTTTCTAAGTTCTAAGGCTTTCTAAGTTTTCTTTTTTTTATTTCTGAGCCAAAACTGGTCTAGGAACATGCCTTTTTATTTACATTTATCAATGTCTAATTTTGATGTTTTCTGCAGAGCAAAATCTCTGTTCTGGACGTGGTAAGTCCGAGGTCATTCACTTGACCTGGAAGGTCACCCGTTGACCTGAAACCTAAAAATCGCATACTGTTAGATTCCTCTCATGACAGGCAACATGCTGGTTCTTACCGTATTGCTCTAAGTTGCTTGGTTTGGAAGTTAACAGGGGGCCCTGTCAGCCCCCCCCCCGTAGGGTGAAGGTGAAAAAGATCCCGTAGGGCGAGGGTTAATCAATCACCGAAATGACCACTTTCTCATTGACTTCCATGTTAAAGCATCACCATTTATTTCTCAAGCTTTTATCCTAACCTTACCTAACCTCACCTCACCTCACCTCACCTCACCTCACCTCACCTCACCTCACCTCACCTCACCTCACCTCACCTCACCTCACCTCACCTCACCTCACCTCACCTCACCTCACCTCACCTCACCTCACCTCACCTCACCCTTGGAGTCAGTTTACATATTTTTAAAGAAGTCCATCGGCCGAAGCCCAGAATCCTCAATATGTTGTGATGTTTCGGTGATTTTAAGTCATTTACGGTGATAAAGTTAGTCATTTCGGTGATGGGATTAATTTATTGCCTTACTAAAATAATGTTGTTTGGTTCTCGCCTAATTTGTTTGCCTTGTACATGGGTGGAGAATCCTATAGGGCAGCCCCGGCTGCGGCCAGGGCAACTTCAAAGTTGCCCCGGCGGGGCCGGGGCAGCCACTTTTGAGAGACCTTTTGTTTGCAAGACCTTAGTTATTATTTAAAAAGAATACAGAAACGCAAGTATAATCCCAGCATAAAAATGCATACTTAGTACGACTATCTGTGAAAAATATGGGTAAAATTGCGCTTTCGGTGCGCTTTCCAAATGGGGGGGGGGGGGGTAGTCAAGGGAGGCTGAGCCTTGCCAATTTTGTCTTAGTGAACACCTCGGGCAGGTCAGAAAACTTATATTTTCGGGGGAGGCACAGCTGGGGTCGTTATCTCCGGTCTAAAGGAGGCATATTGTCCGATCTAAAGGGGTGCCGCCGGCACTCACGACTCAAGGGGCGCCACCTACACTCGAGAGTGGCACCTTCGGTGTTCAGACGCCCAGGAGAGGCGCCCTCAATCGTGATTCCCCCCCGCATGTCCATGAAGTTAGCGACGGATTCGGATTCGAATTCAGCGTCGAGTAGCGATTCGCTTCAAAATGTGGTGGCAGGTCAATTGGGGCACGCTGATCACGAAAATGGCATTCATTTTGACATTCACGGTAATCTTAACCGAAGTTATTGTCCGATCGACAAAATAATGGTCTCATTCGATTCCTCGGGGCAGTATATAGCCGTAGCCTTCGCAACCTCACCCGTAGCAAATGACATTGGCCCTCAATTTCAAAATCAATGGCGATTGGATTATAACTTTGGGTCGTTTTGAGTCCTTTGACCTTGAAATTGAGGGTCAATGTCATTTTCCACGTGTGAGGTTGCAAAGGTTACGGCAGATACTGACCCGAGGAATCGAATGAGACCATTATGTTGTCAATTAGACAATACCATCGGGTCGATATTAACCCGAGGCATCGAATGAGACCATTATTTTGGCGATCGGACAATAACTTCGGGTTAGTAATATATTATAGGGTTATTATATATAACTTCGGTACGTCAGTCCTTTGACCTTGAAAATGAGGGTCAATGTCATTTGCCTCCAGTGAGGTTTCGAAAGCTGCGCCTAGATATTGACCCGAGCAATATAATTATACCATTATTTTGTTTTGCGATCGAACAATAACTGCGGGTCGTTTTGAGCCACCCCGTCCTTTGACCTTGAAGATGATTTTGAAGATGACCTGGAATGTCAAAATGAATGTCATTTGCGTGATCAGCGCGCCCTAATTGAACTGTTCTCACATTTTGAAGCAAATATCTACTCGACGCTGAATTCGAATCCGATTCCTTCACGGACATCCCCCGCCACGTGCCCCCTGGGCCCCTTGGTTACGCCCCTGTACTCGGCCGGGGCAACTTTGAAAACAATTATCCACCCATGGCCTTGTGAGTTGTGGGAAATATCAAATATGTTATATGTATTTGTATATCTCACTGTAATATATAAAAGGACCGGACCTGGACCATTGGCATCACCAGGAGGAGGTGCCTTTCTTGCAAGAAATGGCTAGTTGCTGAGTCACACCATTTATGTACAACCTTAATAATAGCTACCATGAGGTAGTCTTTGCCTACTTTGACCCAACCATGATACTTTCAATTTGTTAAGATTGCACACCTCGCTGTTGCTAAAATACGTCAGTAATGAGGTAATACAACCTATGTTCATTCTAAGGTGTTAAACTTCAATTTTGCACATACTTCGTGTGTATCATTAGTCGCTTTTACTACCCCCCCCCCCCCCCCCCGTCGCCGACTCAATTACAACCCCAACGAAAAACAATAAGTTCCGCCTCTGTCCCTAACCACACACCAAATTTGAACACAATCGGCTCAGCCGTTGCAGATATATATAATAGGGGTGTGCACGTGCGCACGTGCAAAGCCAGCATACCCCTGACATGTGGAAAGGCGGCGGCTGAGAGGTCCCTAACCACACACCAAATTTGAACACAATCGGCTCAGCCGTTCCTGAGATACATAATAGGGGTGTGCACGTGCGCACGTGCGCATGTGCAGCCACCCATCCCTAACTTGTGGGAAACTGGCGGATGAGAGGTCCCTAACCACATACCAAATTTGAACACAATCGGCTCAGCCGTTCCTGAGATATATAATAGGTGTGTGCACGTGCGCACGTGCGGATTCACCCCACCCTGAGTTGTGTGAAAGTGGCGGCTGAGGGGCCCCTAACCACACACGAAATTTGCACATAATCTGCCCAGCCGTTGCGGAGTTATTGCGAGAAAATACCTTTCAACACCCCCCACGCGGCACGCGGCACGCGCAGTGATAGTCACCCACATGAGTCGGCACTGGTCTCAAACAGGTTAGTTTAGATGGGACTGCTCAGCAAAGAAGTCCGCTAGTCAATCGGACGTGCAGTTGCAGAGATATGAGCTTCTCAAAAGCGTCGCCACGGGCCGGGTCGGGCCGGGCCGCTCATAATCAGATTTTTCCCATACACCACGGAAGGACGAGCGAGCGCTTCGCGCTCGCTCGTAATAACTGTTTACATGTTTAAACCCAAAAGGTACGATAAGCTACAACTAAAAACAAACACTGCGGAAGACATAGACTTTTCAAAACGAATCACTACTGAGACGCTCCGATTCAGGTTCGCGCATGCATTGACTCTAGAACGCATTTACCATATACACGATGTTTTTACCGCCGCGCAGAAGTCGCGTCAGCGTCATTTCCGGATACGAATTTCACTAGCGTCGTGACGTCACAACTACAAGGACATGAGCTTAATTGTTTTAGTTTGTAATCATTTTTGAGTTCATTTCGCATATTTTTACAATACCAAAAAATATTTACATTATGAAAAATTATCCTTGTTTTTATGAACCCAAAAAATTGGTACCTTACAAAATTGTCCCCAACCCCATTGTCACGTTTGTTGCTCATGTACATACGCGTAAAATATAGCAACAAAACCTCCGCTACACAAAAATGCATGTATTGGCCATGTGTTGCTGTACTTGTTGTTGCCGTGCGTTAATGTCTTTGACGCAGACGCAGTATGACGCTTTTTCCACATCAACTCAGTGACTATGCAAGCTACAATAATGAAGCTATGACGTTGTAAGACAAATTATATAGCAACGCGTTCAAATTAAACCCTCGGTCTGCTTGATGGACGGCAGTCTGCAAGCCGTAACAAAGAACATAGCTCGTTTCTCTGTAACCTCCTGAGCTCCATACCATGGGAAAACTTGAGACGGCCAGTCTGCAGGCCGTAACAGAGAACATAGCTCGTTTCTCTGTAACCTCCTGAGCTCCATACCATGGGAAAACTTGAGACGGCCAGTCTGCAGGCCGTAACAGAGAATATAGCTCGTTTCTCTGTAACCTCCTGAGCTCCATACCATGGGAAAACTTGAGACGGCCAGTCTGCAAGCCGTAACAGAAAACATAGCTCGTTTCTCGGTGACCTCCTGAGCTCCATACCATGGGAAAACTTGAGACGGCCAGTCTGCAAGCCGTAACAGAGAACATAGCTCGTTTCTCTGTGACCTCCTGAGCTCCATACCATGGGAAAACTTGAGACGGCCAGTCTGCAGGCCGTAACAAAGAACATAGCTCGTTTCTCTGTAACTTCCTGAGCTCCATACCATGGGAAAACTTGAGACGGCCAGTCTGCAAGCCGTAACAGAGAACATAGCTCGTTTCTCTGTAACCTCCTGAGCTCCATACCATGGGAAGACTTGAGACGGCCAGTCTGCAGGCCGTAACAAAGAACATAGCTCGTTTCTCTGTAACCTCCTGAGCTCCATACCATGGGAAAACTTGAGACGGCCAGTCTGCAAGCCGTAACAGAGAACATAGCTCGTTTCTCTGTGACCTCCTGAGCTCCATACCATGGGAAAACTTGAACATGCTAATTATTGAACTATGTGTACAAGTTGTGGGAAAAAATCAGGATCTTGCAGTAATGAAGCTGAATAGTGCAGGTTTAAACCGTTTACCAGGTGGGGGGGGGGGTGGGGGGGGGGGCGTTAGGTCGGCCACCTCATGCCCGCGGTCGACCGCCGTCGCCGGCTCAAACCCCATACAAGTGTCCGTCCGAATACATTATCTTGGCAGCATTCGACAACCAACATGCTGTTTAATATTAGGTAAGAACATACCTTCACATCTAAAATCGACTGATAAACGAAGGACCTATTCGACAAAAAAAAATGGAATGTCAGCTGGACCTAGTCCAGTGCGCGTGTTTCAACTTAATATCCTCCACCCCTTACAAATCGCAGGATCGTTCACTTTCAGCGTTAGCCATATAACCACTCTGCAACAGACCACCATGAGGCCGACGACCCCTGTGCCCATCTCCGTCGTTCAGTGTGTATTTCCGGGTCTGCCCGCTGGTGATTCCGCCTGCGCCACGGAGGTGCGCCGGGTATGTCGGCAGTGCGCCGGGTATGTGCCCGCCGCGCCGTCGCGCGAGGGGCGGCCGTAGTATTATTGGCGCGTCGCGACGTGGTGTGGCCGGGCGGAAGGAAGCACTCCGTGTGCGGCACCGCCAGCGGTGACGCGGCAGTTGCGTCTCGACCGCCGTAGCCGGCCGCGCGCGGGAGCTGAGAGACCCGGCCGCCACTCCTGGACTGGCCCGGACGCGATTTCTGGAGGCTGAGACGCCGTCTTTGGAGCCAGGACGTGATCTTTGTAGACTGGAGACGGATCTGTTGTAGGCTGGAGCGCGGTCTTCGAAGACTGTGGCTGGAAGTGGACCACCACGAGAACTGGAGGAAACCGTTCCATTCCGGTGGCGACTCTGTCCCGCGGCACCTGGGGTGGTACCAGTCAGCAGTGGCTCCGTTAGAATCCTCCAGCAGGACCTAGAGCTCCAGCGATATATGTGGCACCAGCGCTACTTTCGGCTCCCGTAGCTCCTGATTAGCTCACGATGCCGGGCCTGGGCGGCTCTGGACTGGACCGATCCTGGTACCGTCGTATGCACGGCTTCACCGTCCGTCGCCGCAGACTTGACGACGTTCAGCCCTGGCAGAACAATGCTGACGGTGAGTACTGCTGACTGCCGCTGACCAGTGGCCAGTGACCAGTGACCAGTGAAGTGGTCTGAGCTGACGGTAAGTACCGCTGACTGCCGCTGACCAGTGACCAGTGACCAGTGACCAGTGACCAGTGAAGTGGTCTGAGCTGACGGTAAGTACCGCTGACTGCCGCTGACCAGTGACCAGTGACCAGTGACCATTGACCAGTGAAGTGGTCTGAGCTGACGGTGAGTACCACTGACTGCCGCTGACCAGTGACCAGTGGCCATTGAAGTGGTCTGAGCTGACGGTGAGTACCGCTGACCAGTGACCAGTGGCCAGTGACCAGTGAAGTGGTCTGAGCTGACGTTGAGTACCGCTGACCAGTGACCAGTGACCAGTGGCCAGTGACCAGTGAAGTGGTATGAGCTGACGGTGAGTACCGCTGACCGCTGACCAGTGACCAGTGACCATTGAAGTGGTCTGAGCTGACGGTGAGTACCGCTGACCAGTGACCAGTGACCATTGAAGTGGTCTGAGCTGACGGTGAGTACCGCTGACCGCTGACCAGTGACTAGTGGCCAGTGAAGTGGTCTGAGCTGATGGTGAGTACCGCTGGCCAGTGACCAGTGACCAGTGACCATTGAAGTGGTCTGAGCTGACGGTGAGTACCGCTGACCAGTGACCAGTGACCAGTGACCATTGAAGTGGTCTGAGCTAACGGTGAGTACCGCTGACCAGTGACCAGTGACCAGTGACCATTGAAGTGGTCTGAGCTTCCTCAGACTGCGATCGACACAATTGGAGATTTCAGAGGCAGCTATTGCGAGATGTCTAGTTGTCAAGCGGACAAAGTGATGATGATGATGATGATGATGATGATGATGATGATGATGATGATGATGATGATGATGATGATGATGATGATGATGATGATGATGATGATGATGATGATGATGATGATGATGATGATGATGATGATGATGATGATGATGATGATGATGATGATGATGATGATGATGATGATGATGATGATGATGATGATGATGATGATGATGATGATGATGATGATGATGATGATGATGATGATGATGATGATGATGATGATGATGATGATGATGATGATGATGATGATGATGATGATGATGATGATGATGATGATGATGATGATGATGATGATGATGATGATGATGATGATGATGATGATGATGATGATGATGATGATGATGATGATGATGATGATGATGATGATGATGATGATGATGATGATGATGATGATGATGATGATGATGATGATGATGATGATGATGATGATGATGATGATGATGATGATGATGATGATGATGATGATGATGATGATGATGATGATGATGATGATGATGATGATGATGATGATGATGATGATGATGATGATGATGATGATGATGATGATGATGATGATGATGATGATGATGATGATGATGATGATGATGATGATGATGATGATGATGATGATGATGATGATGATGATGATGATGATGATGATGATGATGATGATGATGATGATGATGATGATGATGATGATGATGATGATGATGATGATGATGATGATGATGATGATGATGATGATGATGATGATGATGATGATGATGATGATGATGATGATGATGATGATGATGATGATGATGATGATGATGATGATGATGATGATGATGATGATGATGATGATGATGATGATGATGATGATGATGATGATGATGATGATGATGATGATGATGATGATGATGATGATGATGATGATGATGATGATGATGATGATGATGATGATGATGATGATGATGATGATGATGATGATGATGATGATGATGATGATGATGATGATGATGATGATGATGATGATGATGATGATGATGATGATGATGATGATGATGATGATGATGATGATGATGATGATGATGATGATGATGATGATGATGATGATGATGATGATGATGATGATGATGATGATGATGATGATGATGATGATGATGATGATGATGATGATGATGATGATGATGATGATGATGATGATGATGATGATGATGATGATGATGATGATGATGATGATGATGATGATGATGATGATGATGATGATGATGATGATGATGATGATGATGATGATGATGATGATGATGATGATGATGATGATGATGATGATGATGATGATGATGATGATGATGATGATGATGATGATGATGATGATGATGATGATGATGATGATGATGATGATGATGATGATGATGATGATGATGATGATGATGATGATGATGATGATGATGATGATGATGATGATGATGATGATGATGATGATGATGATGATGATGATGATGATGATGATGATGATGATGATGATGATGATGATGATGATGATGATGATGATGATGATGATGATGATGATGATGATGATGATGATGATGATGATGATGATGATGATGATGATGATGATGATGATGATGATGATGATGATGATGATGATGATGATGATGATGATGATGATGATGATGATGATGATGATGATGATGATGATGATGATGATGATGATGATGATGATGATGATGATGATGATGATGATGATGATGATGATGATGATGATGATGATGATGATGATGATGATGATGATGATGATGATGATGATGATGATGATGATGATGATGATGATGATGATGATGATGATGATGATGATGATGATGATGATGATGATGATGATGATGATGATGATGATGATGATGATGATGATGATGATGATGATGATGATGATGATGATGATGATGATGATGATGATGATGATGATGATGATGATGATGATGATGATGATGATGATGATGATGATGATGATGATGATGATGATGATGATGATGATGATGATGATGATGATGATGATGATGATGATGATGATGATGATGATGATGATGATGATGATGATGATGATGATGATGATGATGATGATGATGATGATGATGATGATGATGATGATGATGATGATGATGATGATGATGATGATGATGATGATGATGATGATGATGATGATGATGATGATGATGATGATGATGATGATGATGATGATGATGATGATGATGATGATGATGATGATGATGATGATGATGATGATGATGATGATGATGATGATGATGATGATGATGATGATGATGATGATGATGATGATGATGATGATGATGATGATGATGATGATGATGATGATGATGATGATGATGATGATGATGATGATGATGATGATGATGATGATGATGATGATGATGATGATGATGATGATGATGATGATGATGATGATGATGATGATGATGATGATGATGATGATGATGATGATGATGATGATGATGATGATGATGATGATGATGATGATGATGATGATGATGATGATGATGATGATGATGATGATGATGATGATGATGATGATGATGATGATGATGATGATGATGATGATGATGATGATGATGATGATGATGATGATGATGATGATGATGATGATGATGATGATGATGATGATGATGATGATGATGATGATGATGATGATGATGATGATGATGATGATGATGATGATGATGATGATGATGATGATGATGATGATGATGATGATGATGATGATGATGATGATGATGATGATGATGATGATGATGATGATGATGATGATGATGATGATGATGATGATGATGATGATGATGATGATGATGATGATGATGATGATGATGATGATGATGATGATGATGATGATGATGATGATGATGATGATGATGATGATGATGATGATGATGATGATGATGATGATGATGATGATGATGATGATGATGATGATGATGATGATGATGATGATGATGATGATGATGATGATGATGATGATGATGATGATGATGATGATGATGATGATGATGATGATGATGATGATGATGATGATGATGATGATGATGATGATGATGATGATGATGATGATGATGATGATGATGATGATGATGATGATGATGATGATGATGATGATGATGATGATGATGATGATGATGATGATGATGATGATGATGATGATGATGATGATGATGATGATGATGATGATGATGATGATGATGATGATGATGATGATGATGATGATGATGATGATGATGATGATGATGATGATGATGATGATGATGATGATGATGATGATGATGATGATGATGATGATGATGATGATGATGATGATGATGATGATGATGATGATGATGATGATGATGATGATGATGATGATGATGATGATGATGATGATGATGATGATGATGATGATGATGATGATGATGATGATGATGATGATGATGATGATGATGATGATGATGATGATGATGATGATGATGATGATGATGATGATGATGATGATGATGATGATGATGATGATGATGATGATGATGATGATGATGATGATGATGATGATGATGATGATGATGATGATGATGATGATGATGATGATGATGATGATGATGATGATGATGATGATGATGATGATGATGATGATGATGATGATGATGATGATGATGATGATGATGATGATGATGATGATGATGATGATGATGATGATGATGATGATGATGATGATGATGATGATGATGATGATGATGATGATGATGATGATGATGATGATGATGATGATGATGATGATGATGATGATGATGATGATGATGATGATGATGATGATGATGATGATGATGATGATGATGATGATGATGATGATGATGATGATGATGATGATGATGATGATGATGATGATGATGATGATGATGATGATGATGATGATGATGATGATGATGATGATGATGATGATGATGATGATGATGATGATGATGATGATGATGATGATGATGATGATGATGATGATGATGATGATGATGATGATGATGATGATGATGATGATGATGATGATGATGATGATGATGATGATGATGATGATGATGATGATGATGATGATGATGATGATGATGATGATGATGATGATGATGATGATGATGATGATGATGATGATGATGATGATGATGATGATGATGATGATGATGATGATGATGATGATGATGATGATGATGATGATGATGATGATGATGATGATGATGATGATGATGATGATGATGATGATGATGATGATGATGATGATGATGATGATGATGATGATGATGATGATGATGATGATGATGATGATGATGATGATGATGATGATGATGATGATGATGATGATGATGATGATGATGATGATGATGATGATGATGATGATGATGATGATGATGATGATGATGATGATGATGATGATGATGATGATGATGATGATGATGATGATGATGATGATGATGATGATGATGATGATGATGATGATGATGATGATGATGATGATGATGATGATGATGATGATGATGATGATGATGATGATGATGATGATGATGATGATGATGATGATGATGATGATGATGATGATGATGATGATGATGATGATGATGATGATGATGATGATGATGATGATGATGATGATGATGATGATGATGATGATGATGATGATGATGATGATGATGATGATGATGATGATGATGATGATGATGATGATGATGATGATGATGATGATGATGATGATGATGATGATGATGATGATGATGATGATGATGATGATGATGATGATGATGATGATGATGATGATGATGATGATGATGATGATGATGATGATGATGATGATGATGATGATGATGATGATGATGATGATGATGATGATGATGATGATGATGATGATGATGATGATGATGATGATGATGATGATGATGATGATGATGATGATGATGATGATGATGATGATGATGATGATGATGATGATGATGATGATGATGATGATGATGATGATGATGATGATGGTGATTGGGGCTGTTGTGCGCCGCAACTGCGAACAAAGTTAACTTTGGATCCAAATGTAGAACATATACACTTTCGAGTGCACATGTCTTTGAGGGTGTAAATGTTTCTGGGAAGTCTTGACGGAGCTGCTAAATATGAAATAATAATCGCTCTCAAAACCCGAATATTTGCGATATTGTTATCATTGCAGCACGTTCACCTACACAAGGAATCATTTATAATTACAGCATAAACACTGGTTGGAACATTGGCATAAACAGGAAGCAAACATCAGTTATAAGCGCACGCTTCCGGAGCGTGAGGGGTAGGAAACGTTTGCACCAGTTGCCCGTGGTGGGCCGCACTTTTGGATCCTCTATTTACGTGCCAGCCATGCCCTGGCGGTGATACCGAATGCCACAGCGGAACGGGCACTGCCGGGGTGCGGAACGGGCACTGCCGGGGTGCTGTTTACCTGTGAGGCTCGCACCGCCCAGACTGGCGAAAATGGCATTCCTCCCACCCAGGAGTGAGGAGTGAGGAGTGAGGAGTGAGGAGTGAGGAGTGAGGAGTGAGGAGTGAGGAGTGAGGAGTGAGGAGTGAGGAGTGAGGAGTGAGGAGTGAGGAGTGAGGAGTGAGGAGTGAGGAGTGAGGAGTGAGGAGTGAGGAGTGAGGAGTGAGGAGTGAGGAGTGAGGAGTGAGGAGTGAGGAGTGAGGAGTGAGGAGTGAGGAGTGAGGAGTGAGGAGTGAGGAGTGAGGAGTGAGGAGTGAGGAGTGAGGAGTGAGGAGTGAGGAGTGAGGAGTGAGGAGTGAGGAGTGAGGAGGGATAATCGTGGCAAACTGATACTGGTGCATCGACTCCAAACGAATTATACCGAATGGAAACGATTTATATCGACCTTCCTCTCCACCTGCCGAAGACTGTTCTCCAGTCCCGCAAGACGAATTGGCAGAGCGCCTGAGTTTGCTGTGACACCTGGTGCAGTGGTCGGGGAAGGAGACAGGGGACAGGGGACATCAGGCTGGGATAGCGGTCGGGGCAGGGGAGGGGGCATCAAGAGTGACATCCGGTGTTTGTCCAGGTGTTCGCAGTCTGGGCCGGCCTGCCGTTCTAGAATAGACACTGCCGAACTGCGGCACCGTCACCAGCACGACCGTTCCAGTGACACTAACAAGGACATTTGGCTATATTATTCTGCACTGCGCAGTGCAATGTGCATTTCTAAGCATTTTCTTATAATCGATACGAATGATTTGTTTGACTCCAGGGCTCATGGATAATTTAGATTGCGATTTGTGTTCCTATTTATAACTGCCGCTGGTTGGAGAATTTTGGCACTAATTTTGAAACAATGTGACGAAGCTCCTGCTTAGGTATTAGAAACGTATTAATTCATGTTTTCTTTTCAATTGCAGCCTCCAAGAAGTCGGACTATGGTCTGGACGAGCTGCAGAATCTCAACGTCAAAGACCGGTTCTCCGTGTTTGAGCACAACAGCGGTGATGAACAGGAGAAGAATACGCCCACCATCGAGGTTAAACCATCACAAAATCTTCTCAAGAAGATCAAAAAGTGAGATAATTATTTTGCTTCTTGCCCTTAAGATATGCAATGAGGAGAGTGTAACGTGGAAGAGATTTTCCGCTATTACCGCCTCATTGGAATGACTTGTTGTTATTTACACCATGTCTTTAGTAAAAATGCGTATCAATAATTAAATATAAGTCAACTGCTATCAATTACCAATGTTTCACTAACAATTCGACGTGGTGAAAAGTTTGCTGTATATGGTAGGTATATGCCACACAGACGAGCAGTTGGACACAAACTGACCATTTGCACCTCTCCCTGTCCTCTCTCTCTCCCCGACCCCTCCCGCCGCCACAGGTTCCAGACGCCCGGTCAGGAGAGGGACATCGGAGTGGAGCTGGGCGACATGTCCTCGGAGGAGGAGGAGGAGGACGACGACGAGGACGAGGACGGGGTGACGCGCGACCCGGCCGTGGTACGATCCGCCAGCAGGAAGGCCAAGGAACGTCCGGCCAGCTTCGCCGCCATGGACGACACCAAGCGACGCTTCGAGGAGGGCTACGAGCGGCGCGAGAGGCTGCGGGAGGAGCGCAAGGGAGAGCTCACCAAGCTACGAGGAATGATATGTGGCGTAAGTGGACTGTGGACTGTGGACTGTGGACTGTGGACTGTGGACTGTGGACTGTGGACTGTGGACTGTGGACTGTGGACTGTGGACTGTGGACTGTGGACTGTGGAATGTGGACTGTGGACTGTACACTATGGACTGTGAACTGTGGACTGTGGAATGTGTACTGTGAACTGTGAACTGTGAACTATGGACTGTGGACTGTGGATTGTGGACTGTGGACTGTGGACTGTGGACTGTGGACTGTGGACTGTTGACTGTGCACTGTGCACTGTGGACTGTGGACTGTTGACTGTGGACTGTGGACTGTGGACTGTGGACTGTGGACCGGCACAAACGGGTTAACGTGACATGACCTATTTTGTAGCGTGAGTGAACTCCCATACCCTTGGTATTTTATAAAAACAAACTATTTGTGAGCGTCCCCCTTCCCTGATGCATGCAGTTCGTTTGGAGTATTTGAATATAACAAGGTAAAAATGTTGACATCACTGAATTATTTGATAACATTAGTCTAATTGAGCTTAAACATCAATACATCACTTAATTTTAAGCGTACGAAAACTGCTCTTCATTTTGGTCGCACATACACTTGGTATTTCTTAGAAACGATCTAAGTTATTGTCACTTCTCAACGTTTAACAAATTGAAACCAAAGTGAAGATATGTCGCACTCCCATGGTGGAGGGAGAACATCGACCATTAACTCCCAAAGAAGTATATGTACCTGTTTTTTAATATCCCAAAAGTTAATTTTCGAAATATAAAAGGTTTTTATTTCACTTTTAAAGTGAGACTCGATCAATTTAATACCATACATGCTGCATAAGATAATGCAGAAAATAAATCCAAGGGTAAATATTTCCCTTGAATGATAATAACTGTCTTTGCAGGCTAGTGATCGAAGAAAGGTTTACGAGGAGACTCTCACACACGAAGAAACACTGAAGAGAACGGTTGAAGACCCGAGCGCCGATATACAGGTTAGTTTAGCAACTAATGTTAGTCGCCATATTTATTACAAAGGGAGCTGTTGTAACAGTCACTTCAGAGTTGGTGGCGAATAAAACAGAGATGTAATTGTCGTAACACGCATTTCTGATCAGGGGCGGATCCAGGGGGCACAGGGGACGCGTGCCTGAGCCAGAGGCCTGGTCTGAGCCCCCTCAGGCTGGCAATGGCTCTCTCAAACGGACGAAGGGCCATTCAAGTCTGGCAATGGCCCTCTCAGGCTTAGAAAGGGCCCTCTCAGGCCCGATAGTACTCTCAAAGAGACTGAGGCGACCTTATGGCCCTCTCACACCGGCACAAGACCCTCTCAGAACGACCGAGGGCCCTTTTAGACATACCGGTGGTCCTCTAGACCAGCATAGGGCGCTCTCAAGTCATCATCATCATCATGGTGTATTGAAAGCAAAACAAAAACAAAACAATACAAACAGAGATATGGTGGGAATGTGCAAAAGCACGTAAGTGCTAATATCTTGGCACCATTTCCCACTCATACACATACATATATAATATACACACACAACGCACATGCACTACCCCTCCCCTCCCCTCCGTGCCTCCCTCTGGCCTGGTTATACACATTAAACCACGGCCGTACAATAGCCACCAATTGATTTATAAAACGTCACTTACGTCAAATGCATCATCAAACCGTGGCATTTAGCTGTCAAAACGTTTTGTAGTTCTTATATACTTCTGCACAGATGCAGCCACAGCTAAACCAGCAGCCTCATGCAAAGTATGACCGTACAAGACTACAGCTAGTTTGTCGCTAATACTTAATTTATTGTAATCTACTATCCAATTTAGAAACGTTTTCTCTAGCTCTTCTCTTGGCAAAATAGACTGAGGGCAGAAAAATAAATAGTGTTTGACTGTTTCAGCAATTGGTTCACAGTTGCAATGCGGTGAGTCAACCTGAGGGGAATTTATCCTGAACAAGTGAGCATTCAAGCTAGACATGCCAAGTCTTAGTCGAGTATGTAGAATGTTATTTATTTTGTATCCTAAGCTGTAGTATAATGGCGGGTTAGTCAAATCATACATCTTAGCAACTGCTTGTTTGAAGGAACGATTACATGTTATTGTTTTGACATCTTCTGGAAGCCTGTTCCACCGTCGGATGGTAGCCGGAAAAAATTCATTTTGAAAGGAGGACAAACGGTTTGATGGTAAAGTTATGTTACTCGAGTTCCTAAGATTGCGGAACTGTAGGACCCTTGCATACTGCAAGGGTCCTATAAGACTGGCATAGGGCCAGGGGCGTCGCCGACGAGGGGGGTCCGGATCCCCACTCTCAGAAGGCGGGGGTCGACCGTCGACCCTCCCCCCCCCCCCCCCCCCCGCCACACACACACACTTTTTGCGGGGTTGGTTAACAATTGATCGTAAAAATTGCCTTTGCAACTGTCAAAATACAGCTATCCATGGTTTAAAACTGGAAAATTTCGTGCCGCTTCGCTGCATGATGCAAGTTTCGCAATTGCTTATACAAATTTGGAAAATGGGAAAGTTAATTCCATTAAATGTCTGGCAGAGGCTCTCCTTGGCGGTAATTGCTGGCTCCAGGTCCCACTCGCTTCATAAAATATTAGCTTTCAAGCGGGATACATGTTTAGCTAGTCTGCCGAGTTCCTAAAAAGGCGACGCGAACGCAAAGACGCGGACATCGGCACCCGCAGAAGCTGCTCCAGCGGTGCCCAACTTGCTGGACCCGGAAGAGCTAATAGTGGGGACCAGGCCAGGACCATCTACCCTCAGGCTCCTCCAGATCCACAGGGACCATTTATCCGCGGAAAAGTCATTCTGCCTCTTGCTGCTTTCAAACCATTTGCACTGTTACCAGTTGTTCGTTACAGTTCGGTACATATGCATACAGTTATTATTAGCATATGTACTATTGAGCGCGGACTGCCACCGGTCATCGTGATGTACTATCCGAGGCTAGCTAATGTATATGCAAAACTACCTTCATTTCAATATGTTTCATCATACCGAGATGTGCAACCAGAAAAAGTAGTTACCTGAGGCTTGGCTCCACTCACGGTCTGGTTCCAATATAAAAATGTCGTTTTCCACGACCTAAAATTCACATTTTCACACTGCTTCGCGGCGTCACATCGGTGGCCATCATCATAACGAAGCCATCGTCATCGTCTTCGGTTAGCAGGCCTGTCAAGGGGCTTCTCAGACCAGTATGGGACTCTTTCAGACCTGACGAGAGCCCTCTTAGGCTTGTCAAGGACTTTCTCATACCTGCAAATACACTTTCCGACCGACTGGAGGCCCTTTCAGACCTGCAAAAACGCTCGGGCCCTTTTCAGCTTCGAGGGCCCCTTAACGTCTGATGTGCCCCCCCCCCCGATTTTTGTCCTGGATCCGCCCCTGTTTCTGATGCACCATCAAGTACGTCTAGTTCTCGTGCGGTGGCACATAAAAGTGTTTTCGCTCAAAATGGGCATTAATTTGTTTTCCACTAAGTCCAACTGACGACCGCCCACCTTTGAAACCATATTAACTTTGTTTTTTTGTCCACAAAGTCCACCTTTGAAACCACGTCCACGTCGCTAAAAAATCATATGTTTTTGCAAGCACCATGATCTGAAAACTTAATCTGAGGCCTGAGCTTGCCTCCCTTCGCCTAGCTTAGCTTCCTAAGCTTCGCCTAGGCTTAGCTAGCTAATCCTAGCTTCGCTCCCCATATGACGTAGGTACGAAGTACAACGCACAACCCACATAGAACGCGCCCGACCATGTACAAACGTCACGAGTGTGTGTATGACGTATGCCCCTCAACTCCGAGCAGAACCTGAACCTAAAGGCCTACGAAGAGGCGCTGAAGGCGGCAGAGGAGAGCCCGCCGGCGCCGCGGACCGCCGACGCCGTGTCGCGCGACAGGGCCGGAGACATGGCATCCAAGTTCGAGCGAGGCGAGATCTCCCACCCCGACGAGGACGTCGAGACGAAGCGGCGGCGCGAGGAGGACGTAGCGCTCTTCAAGGAGGCCGGTACGGCGACAGAATGCGCACGCTCGCGTCGCTAATGTCACTGTTTGTCACAGAGCACTTGATATTAATGCGCACGCTCGCGCTAATGTCACTGTTTGTCACAGAGCACTTGATATTAACGCGCACGCTCGCGCTAATGTCACTGTTTGTCACAGAGCACTTGATATTAACGCGCACGCTCGCGTCACTAATGTCACTGTTTGTCACAGAGCACTTGATATTAATGCGCACGCTCGCGCCAATGTCACTGTTTGTCACATAGAACTTGATATTAACGCGCACGCTCGCGCTAATGTCACTGTTTGTCACAGAGGACTTGATATTAACGCGCACGCTCGCGCTAATGTCACTGTTTGTCACAGAGGACTTGATATTAACGCGCTCGCGTCACTAATGTCACTGTTTGTCACAGAGCACTTGATATTAACGCGCACGCTCGCGCTAATGTCACTGTTTGTCACAGAGCACTTGATTTTAACGCGCACGCTCGCGCTAATGTCACTGTTTGTCACATAGAACTTGATATTAACGCGCACTCTCGCTTTAATGTCACTGTTTGTCACAGAGGACTTGATATTAACGCGCACGCTCGCTTCAATGTCACTGTTTGTCACAGAGGACTTGATATTAACGCGCACGCTCGCGTCGCTAATGTCACTGTTTGTCACAGAGCACTTGATATTAACGCGAACGCTCGCGCTAATGTCACTGTTTGTCACAGAGTACTTGATATTAACGCGAACGCTCGCGCTAATGTCACTGTTTGTCACAGAGCACTTGATATTAACGCGAACGCTCGCGCTAATGTCACTGTTTGTCACAGAGCAATTGATATTAACGCGCACGCTCGCGCTAATGTCACTGTTTGTCACAGAGCACTTGATATTAACGCGCACGCTCGCGCTAATGTCACTGTTTGTCACATAGAAATTGATATTAACGCGAACGCTCGCGCTAATGTCACTGTTTGTCACAAAGGACTTGATGTTAACGCGCACGCTCGCGCTAATGTCACTGTTTGTCACAGAGGACTTGATATTAACGCGCACGCTCGCGCCAATGTCACTGTTTGTCACATAGAACCTGATATTAACGCGCACGCTCGCGCCAATGTCACTGTTTGTCACAGAAGACTGGATATTAACGCGCACGCTCGCGCCAATGTTACTGTTTGTCACAGAGGACTTTATATTAACAAGTCAATTATGATGGGTTGACACATGCTAAGATTGCAAATGGTCTACATCGAGCAAACCTGCAGAATTTCGATAGCTGGGCTGGGTTGTTTGTTGGGATAAACTCGCATTTGCCCTTCCTCCGAACATTCTGCCTGGCGATAGATGATTCCGTGTCTGACTGTGATGCAGTTACTAAGCTACACAGGCTTTGGCGAGCTATCTTTAAGTGGTCAAACGCCGTTTGTCTGCAGTCTGTACGCTCCTACTGGTGCAGTGTGTGGCAATAGTGCCATCTACTCTTCATTGTCTGATCACCCATTTCCCCATCAGTAGCCACCCTCTGTTTAAACGAGGTCTCCCTACCGGCAGGCACGGCGCGCGGAGCTCGGTCCCTGTTCAAGGAGTTGGACGCCTCAGGAGCGAAGGAGCAGGTTATCATGCGGTCCCCATCCTCCGCTGGAAAGACAGAGTTCAGGAAGGTAAGCTCAACTACAATTTGATTGAATGTCACTGGGTGTATGAGTCAACAGGTCCGAGATGAGTCAACAGACCTATCCTAGACCTATACAGACCTATAGAGTCAACAGGCCCGAGATGAGTCAACAGACCTATCCTAGACCTATCCAGACCTATAGAGTCAACAGGTCCGAGATGAGTCAACAGACCTATCCTAGACCTATCCAGACCTATAGAGTCAACAGGCCCGAGATGAGTCAACAGACCTATCCTAGACCTATCCAGACCTATAGAGTCAACAGGTCCGAGATGAGTCAACAGACCTATCCTAGACCTATCCAGACCTATAGAGTCAACAGGCCCGAGAGTGGCTGCCGAGGTGGCTAGCCGGGGTGACGCACCGGATGTCCCAGTTCGTCTGCCCAGAGATGAGTCAACAGACCTATGAGGCCCGAGAGTGGCTGCCGAGGTGGCTAGCCGGGGTGACGCACCGGATGTCCCAGTTCGTCTGCCCAGAGATGAGTCAACAGACCTATGAGGCCCGAGAGTGGCTGCCGAGGTGGCTAGCCGGGGTGACGCACCGGATGTCCCAGTTCGTCTGCCCAGAGATGAGTCAACAGACCTATGAGGCCCGAGAGTGGCTGCCGAGGTGGCTAGCCGGGGTGACGCACCGGATGTCCCAGTTCGTCTGCCCAGAGATGAGTCAACAGACCTATGAGGCCCGAGAGTGGCTGCCGAGGTGGCTAGCCGGGGTGACGCACCGGATGTCCCAGTTCGTCTGCCCAGAGTTGGGGCTTGCGCCTTAAGCCTACAGCCTATCACACTCATGCAGCTCCACCACACTGTGTTTACTATGCGCAGCACATCGGCGAGTCGGCCTGATGGTTTCTGCATTCGTATTTTCAAACTGGCTTTTAACGTCATCGGCTCCATTCTTTTGCATATCATCAACGCAAGTATCACTCGAAAAGAAATCCCACTTGTCTGGAAACATGCCCTCGTCCATCCAGTTTTCAAGTCAGGTGACTCCGAGAACCCGTCCAACTACTGACCCATTTCACTAGTTCCGGTCATCTCCAAAATCGTGGAAAAGTTCGCCCAGACCCAACTGCAAAGTTTCCTCTCCACTAATCACCTTCTGACTCCAACCCAGCACGGATTCAGACCGCGCCACTCCACGGAAACCGCCCTTCTCAGCATCTCGGACCGTGCGCTCTCGGCCATGGATCCGAGCCAAATTTAGATTCTTTGCCTGATTGATCTGAGTAAGGGATTTGACGTCATCAGCCGCTCCAAATTGATATCCAAATTGCAGCTTCACTGCATCGAGACAAGCTGGTTCGAAAATTATCTATCTGGGCACACTCAAAGCGTGAGTTTCACCGATTCGGCCAACAACAAACAGATCTCGGACCCGCGGCCTATCGACCAAGGGGTCTGCCAGGGATCCTCACTGGGGCCCCTACTCTTCACTATCTTCAAAAATGACCTTAGCCTTCACGCAGCTGGAGCATTTGTACTTCAGTACGCCGACGACACCCAAATTCTCGTTTCTGGCCCTAAATCTGACTTGCCCGGTCTCATCGCCCGTCTAGAATCTGTCCTGGCCTCACTGGATGACTATTTCTGTGCAAATAGTCTGAAGGTGAACGAAACTAAATTTTAACTGCTCCCGATCGGCACGCGTCAAAATATCCGCACCTTACCGG
The DNA here is from genome assembly GCA_036785665.1 of Chirona hameri. Classification (NCBI taxonomy): domain Eukaryota; kingdom Metazoa; phylum Arthropoda; class Thecostraca; order Balanomorpha; family Balanidae; genus Chirona; species Chirona hameri. The sequence goes on from JAXIVJ010005869.1 coordinate 49,547, forward strand.
CATTCACTGTTAAATTCCGCGACGTCGCGCTTACTCCGTGCAGTGATGCAAAGAATCTGGGGGAGATGTTCGACCGCTGCCTCAACTGGGACTCCCACGTGACCTTCGTCAGCCAGAAATGCATGCGCATCTTGGCGGGAATAGCTCAGCTCCGTCACCAGCTTCCACCTGAGATCCTGCCTGTCATCGGATCCGCACTGGTCTTTTCTCACGTTCGGTACTGCCTCACTATCTTTGGAAACGGTTCGGCTAAAAATATCGCAGCAGTTCAAAAGATCATCAACTTTCCGCTCGCATAATCTCAGGAAAAAGGAAGTTCGACCCCATCTCGGCTGCTAGGGAAGAGCTAGGCTAGCTCACGTCTGCGAACTTATTTTATCACCAGACCTTGGCCTCACTTCATCGGATCCGCGTCACCGGTCAACCAGAGTATCTGGCTTCGCAGTTTTACACGAACCGAGAGCGTGCTGATCGTGTGCGCAGTACTAGGCAAGACCATCTGCTCAGTCTGTCTCGCATCACCGGCTTTGCTGCGGGCAAGCGTCAGTTCGTGTATCGCGCAGCTAAGCTCTACAATGAGCTGCCACCTGAACTTGCGACCATGTCAGTGGCGTCATTCAAATTTCAAACGCACGCTGAAGAAGCGCCTACTACCCACGAAAGAGTAGAGCGACGAATATCTTGTATATGTACCTGACTGGGAATATGTGGCACGTGTGAATGCTATTCTATCCACTGTTTGTATACACCCTACGTTTCTTGACTCGGGATTAGGAATAGCCCCCGGACCTCGGCCCATTAGAGGGGATAATCCCACGATGTACAATAAATAACAGCTATTGCATATATAGGTATGTCGTTAACGCTATGTCGTATCCTTGTTTTGGGTTGAATGTGATGGCAATGTGGAAAGCCACATAACCTAGAGCAGTGGTTCTCGGCATCAAGGACATGGCTTACCCCCTTTTGACGACCTGAGTGATTCGTTACCCATCAACCCCCTCCCCACGGCGCGAGACGCAGCCCTTAGCTTCAAGCTATGCGGTACAACATAACTTCAGGCGTTTACTACTAGTGCCATCTAGGGGCAGATATATACAGTATGTAGGTTGATTTGTGTGCTGCTGTTCTTGGTCTAAGGCAATGGTTCTCGGCGTCAATAACATAGTTACCCCTTTTTGAGACCAGAATTACTCATTGCTCCTTTCCCCGACTGAAATTTAAAGTACCTGCAAGCATTGTACTACATTCCACAAAGAAGGTTCTACGCAAATATCCCTCCAACGCCTGCAAAGGCGGCTAGTCATCATTTTGTATTGATTGGTTTCGATGTTCTTTGCGATAATACAGTATCAGTGGCTTGCGTCAGATAAACAGAAAGTGGGATAGATGGAAGTGCATTGCTCGCCATTATGAAACCAATCAGCTATAATGTATCACTTAGCTGTTCAATCGACATTACCCCGCCGGAAGGCTGCATTACCCCAAGTGGGGTAATTACCCCCCATTTGAAAAACACTGCTCTATAGTTTTTTTAGAGTTAAAGGGAATAGGTCACCTTGAAAGTTGTCTTGCAATTTGGCTACACGGAGTATTTCGAGCTGAAAAAACGATTATGGCATTTGTGTGGACGACAGATGGATTTCCGTCGAAACATGGGCATGTTTCTATTTTCTCCTTCATGACCATAAAAACTTCATGACAATTATTACGTCATGCATATGGTAGCTTGGATATGGAAACTTTTGCACACAATAACGACGAGCTTTAGGCATATATACGCAGGCTCCTTGTAACTTAAACAACCGTTGTGAGGACCCGAAACAAGTTTCGTGCCCCGATCGAGGCACGAAACAGCGTCTTCTAAAAGGAGCACACTCCTCCTGTGTCGAAATAATGGGCTCCGCCACCGGGGGGGACGAGGGGGGCATGTACCCCAACTTCAAAGTTGGGGGAGACAGAGTGTCTTTTGTCTCCCCCCCCCCCCCAACTTTGAGCACATGGCACTGCCCTCAAATTTCAAGCACCTCAAACAGTACAGTGTACGCACATCAAGCACCTTCAACAGTAAGAATACAATTATCCAGGGAATAATAATAATAAAACAAATCGCGCCGCTCAGCGGCGCAATTGCAGTACACATTCAATTGTATACGGGTTAAAACGAATGTATCAATTCGCACCGTTTCGCGGCGTTTATGTTCCGTTTATATGTTGCTACTTGTCTATATGACCTACTTGTCTATATAATGGGTCAAAATAGTTCGCTTTATCACTTTTTTACCGCACTCTCTAACGCAAAACAAATTAGAGGTAATAGAGGAGAGAAAAAATGCATATCCAGGGCATAAGATTCAAAATTTTCGCACAGCTCCGCGGCGCAATTCCTTTAAAGGGAAATAATGACCTTTTGATTTTGTTAGCAACAATTTCTTAGGCTACCGCTATGGTTTTAAAATTATTTTATTTAAATTTAAGAATTAAATAAAATTATTCCCAAATTCGAAGTTGTAAGTTTGGGAAAAATACAAAACAAGTACCTTGTGTACTTCATGAAGGTCATTGACAAATTCGCCTTCCCTACCATTGTTCACATCGATTGCGGCATTTTTGGAGGCTCTGTGACATTTCCGATCAAACTGAGCGCTGCTCGGACACACGCTAGTAGCGCTTTCGTTCTCCATGGCAACCAGGCGTCAGCCAATCAAAAGCCAGAAAGGGAATACGTTCTGGCTTTTCATTGGCTCACGCCTGGTTGCCATGGAGAACGAAAGCGCTACTAGCAACAACTCGCCACAATGGTTAAGTGCGCCGAGAAGCATGACAATGCTTTGCAAACAAATCGCCGACGCTAAATAGGTCGCCGTCGATGTGCATCGATGAGCTTCGATTTAATTGTCAGTTTTGTGTTATTGTTTGTTAGTTTTTTGGGGAAAAATTATTATTTTTCATGATAATATAAAGCATAGTGTTATATACAGCCACAGACAAATTATACAATACTCCTAATGTTGAAAACAAATGAATTTATTTTCAAAAATTGAGGGTCGCAACCACTAACTATGCCGCCGTTGATGTGCATCGATGAGCTTCCGATTTTATTGCCACTTTTTCCAATCGCTGTTAGTTTTAGAAGATCGCCGGGCATATAATCACAACAAGCAGAACGCGCAATATATTTTCCACTCCATTGCGTAAAAAACAATACGGGAAAAGCCCGCAGTTTGATGAGGACCAAAAGTACTTGCAAGTACCGGTCGTTAAAAGTGTGGAACGCTTATCAACTTTAACTTTAAATATCTTTCGGTAGGAAAGTTTTCATGCAAAATGTGATGAATTTACAATATATTTTGGTCTCGTCTGGCGATTTCAAGTGCTAACTCCATTTTTGTGGAAAAAGGTCATTATTTCCCTTTAACCCGCGCACTGCAGGGGGGTTGATTTCCCTCAGGTTTTTTCGCAGATAGCGAGGAAAAAAAAACGACGGCGCGCAGCGCCGCCGGGTTTTGGCACACCTGTTAGAACATCGATTGCGCACACTTTAAAGAAGGAAAAAATATATCGGGTCATCTCAGGTCATGTCATCAGACCAGGTCAAGTGACCCCACCTCCAAGTACGTTTGCAGTTGTGCCAAAGCCAGAGTTTCTCACCGATCAGTTTTGAAACTTACAGAGTGTCATGAGGGCATAAGTACTTACAATCGTTTATCTCGGAATTTGTATATCGGTGACCTAAGGTCAGGTCAATTTAGTGACCTCCCCATAATAAGTCAATGGGGAAACATTAAAATGCTTCCTATTTCAAGGATATGCATGATATTAATCCAATTACTTCTGGATCCTGTTATTATAGGATGTTCTCGATGATACAAGTGTAAGTTTTGTTCAGTGACCCCTATGGGGTCATTTGAGGTCATCCGAGTTCACCATCACTTGTTTGTCAATAACTCGCGACATTATGAAGATAGATAAGTAAAACCGACAGAAATGTGTTTATCTCGCCAAGAAACGTCTCCTATATGCAACATGACCTACTTGGGTCTTGACCTCAGGTCAAGGTCCCGTGACCTGTCGTCAAATTTGTTTAATTGATCTAACAAGATCACCATGTATATCATTGCCAGCGGCTTGAGTAGACAAACACAATGGCGTAAACAGTATTCCGTTATCTTTATTAAGTAGAAAGTTATTAGCGAGAAACGGTTTTGCAAAAAAAAAAACATTTTCCCCTTTTTGACCTCTGGAGCATCAAATATTGACCTGAGATCAAATTTGAGGACATATTTTCGATTGCAAATTTAAATAGCTGGCGATCGCTTTTTCTGTTTGTTTCTAGCTAGAATAGTTTCCGATATATATGGAATTTCTGGAGGGAAGTCCTAAAACAGGAAAAACTGGAAATGTTACCTTTGATGACCTCTGATGACCTCAATTTTGACCTGACGTTAAAAGAAACTGAAATGCTTTCGATAGAACTTGTATCAAGATATCAAACGCCGTTTTCCGCTTGTCGCTAGGTAGCGTAGTTTTCGAGATCTCACGGGGGGCTGAAATCAACACCCCCCCCCCCCCCCCCCCCCCCCCCCCCCTGCAGTTCATGTTCGGCGCAAACCCCCTGCAGTGCGCGGGTTAAAGGAAATGTTCCACCTTCTGAAAGTTGTCAATATACGGTGGTTGTAATAGAAAATATGAAGTAAGTGCTGCTGAAAACGATGGTGATATTTGCACTCGAAAAGTCACTTAACTTTATACAAATTAAGTTTTTAGATTTGGGCGAGTGACGTCATTATTGAGCTATAGACCGGTGCTGATTGGCTGACAACGTGGGATTGCTGAGAAGTGTCTGTCAGCCAATCAGCGGCTGCACCAGCCTGCAGTCATTTTGCAAATGGTAAATTGGATTGCTTAAAAACGGTTAAGTTTTGGTAAAAAATGACCATAGTAATTTAGACATTTCAATAACGGTCCAAGATAATGGCTATCTCAGTTTAAAACTAATACAAAGGTGAAACATTCTCTTTAAGGGTTCCATGGCTTAGGCCTAACAAAAATGAAGTTGGTATTGCTGATTCCAAACTGGTGTCGCTGGTTCCAAAGTTTAGATGGCAAACCGCTCAGTTTACTAACTCCAGCTCCTAACAGATAGAAGGACCCATGCCATACTGCGTTCTCCATCCTTGTAACGTGCCTTTTCATCTGTTTTGTTTGGCCCTTTCAACGCACGGGAAGGGGCCCTTTCGAGGCGCCCCCTCTCCCCCCCCCCCGGACGAAAGCCTGGCTACGTGCCTGTGTGGACTGTGGTTGATTAACAGCCATGCCACTGCAACTTAGCAGTAATGCGCATGTATAAGTCGCTCAGCTTTTTAAAAGCGGAAAGTACGCTTTAACTTGTCAACAAGTCTCCTCTCTAGGTAGTGGCGTCGCCACAAAATTTTGAGTGGGGAGGGGGGGGGGCGGGTGCAGCCATGGGTTTGGGACCAGCCCATTGGACTAATGTTAAATCCTGCGAATCTGGGGAGGAGCTCTGGCCGGAGCTATCCTGGGGGGATGCCCCCCCCCCCCCGTGGCGATGCCCCTGTCTCTGGGTACCACTGACACAGCAAGTAGCGGGAGTATCCCGAGGCAAGTTGGCAGTGGCGCACGCAGGGGGTCAAAAGGGTCAGCTGACCCCCCCCCCCCCCCCGACATTTCTGAGGAGTTCGCATCAAAAGGACCCGTATTCTGGCCCATACCTGGCAGGGGCCCGGTCTTGGCCAGGCCTGATCGAGGCAGGGACCCGGTGCTGGCAAAGACGTGATACGGGGCCCGGTCAGGACGAGGGCCCGGTCACAGCAGGGACGGACCGCTCCTTGCAAATTTGTGATACGGGCCCGTTACTGTAGGGGCCCGTTCCTGGTAGGGTCCTGTTCAAGGCAGGGCCCCGGTGCTGGCAGAGGCGTGATATGGGGCCCGGTCAGGTGGAGGGCTCCGTCACAACAGGGCCCGATCCTTGCAAATTATTTATACGGGGCCCATTCTTGGTCAGGCCCGATTGAAGCAGGGGTCCAGTGCTAGCAAAGGCGTGATATGGGGCCCGGTTAGGACGAGGACCCGTCACAACAGGGCCCGGTCCTGGCAAATTCTTGATACGGGCACGTTCTGGTGATACGGGCCCGTTCCTGGTAGGGCCCCGGTCTTGATCAGGCCTGATCGAGGCAGGGGCCCGGTGCTGGCAAATACGTGATATGGGGCCCCAGTCAAAATGAAGGACCGGTCTTTTCAAATTATTGATAGCACGGGCCCGTTCCTGATAGGGGCCCGGTCTTGTCAGGCCCTGTCGAGGCAGGGGCCCGGTGCCGGCAAAGGTGTGTATCAGATACCCGGTCAGGCGTAGAGCCCGGTTCCCACCATATCCCATATACTCAGCCCTATATCTCGTTGAGCTCATGAACCTACGTCCCCGCAACTTCAACCTGTGGCGGAGCCCTTGGTCGAAATTACTTAGCGTAGGGAGCTAATTTTCTCACAACCCATTTTTCGATCTGCTTTACAAATCTCCTATCTCAGTTCAAACCCCATGTTAAAGGTGAACTATTCCCTTGAATTGTTAAAAAGAACACTGCTTATGGTTGTTCTTTATCCGAGCGAGAATGTGGATGCTTCATTGAATAGCTTTCAGATTGACAGCGATTATCAATGATATCGCCTCGATTTTTTTACGCAAAAAAAAAATGATTACGCCGACTTTTCCGTATCCGGCGAAATAAAATCGCAATAATAAAGGAAAACTACATAGAAAATAAAGTGTGCGATATTCTTATTTTCTGGGGTGGTCCAAAACTATTACCACCGTCATTTCATCACTGAGAACTCCGTTTTTTTCTTTTCACCGTATAGAGTCTATATGAGTCGGTGCCGGCCCAGGAGGTGGTCAAGTCCTCCTCCAGGAGCAAGGACATTCACGTCGAGACCTCAGCGGTCTCCAGCCGCTTCAAGTTCTTCGAGACGTACAAGGAGCCGGAGGCGCAGAAGAAGCAGTTCCGATTCTCACCGCCGCGGGAGGGCACAGTTAAAGTGAGTCAACTCTCATGCGGATAGGCTGATCTAATATCACCGTGCTTAACTGTTGTAGCTCTTAAATAACCGATTGCCACACCACGTCATTTCATTAGGAGGCTTCGCAAACCACCAGGCACTCTCGGTATTTATCACTGTACATCTCTTCACGCACACGTGAAGTCCCAAAATCAGAAGAAACCCGTCCCAAATCGGGGAAATTTCGATAAAACTTGGAAAGCCAATACCATTGGAGAATTGAGCCTGCTATGCATGCACCATTACTGACTGTTGCTCTCCGCTGTTCCACCCAGGGCGGCTCTCCAGACCGGGAGATAGAGCGGGACCCGAATGTGGTGCGCGGCGACGATCGGACCGACAACCTGGTGCGCAGCGACACCACCAGCCGTATGCTGAGGCAGTTCCAGGAGATGGAGCGCGTCGGAGGCGAGAGAAAAGGTGAGGAGCGCGTCGGAAGCGAGAGAAAAGGTGAGGAGCGCCTCGGAGGCGAGAGAAACAGTGAGGAGCGCCTCGGAGGCGAGAGAAAAGGTGAGGAGCGCCTCGGAGGCGAGAGAAAAGGTGAGGAGCGCGTCGGAGGCGAGAGAAAAGGTGAGGAGCGCCTCGGAGGCGAGAGAAAAGGTGAGGAGCGCCTCGGAGGCGAGAGAAAAGGTGAGGAGCGCCTCGGAGGCGAGAGAAAAGGTGAGGAGCGCCTCGGAGGCGAGATAAAAGGTGAGGAGCGCCTCGGAGGCGAGAGAAAAGGGGAGGAGCGCCTCGGAGGCGAGAGAAAAGGTGAGGAGCGCCTCGGAGGCGAGAGAAACAGTGAGGAGCGCCTCGGAGGCGAGAGAAAAGGTGAGGAGCGCCTCGGAGGCGAGAGAAAAGGTGAGGAGCGCCTCGGAGGCGAGAGAAAATGTGAGGAGCGCCTCGGAGGCGAGAGAAAAGGTGAGGAGCGCCTCGGAGGCGAGAGAAAAGGTGAGGAGCGCCTCGGAGGCGAGAGAAAAGGTGAGGAGCGCCTCGGAGGCGAGAGAAAAGGTGAGGAGCGCCTCGGAGGCGATAGAAGCAGTGAGGAGCGCCTCGGAGACGAGAGAAAAGGTGAGGAGCGCCTCGGAGGCGAGAGAAAGGGTGAGGAGCGCCTCGGAGGCGAGAGAAACAGTGAGGAGCGCCGGCTGACGACAGACACGCAGACTCTTCATCGAGTGGCAGTTTATTGACCTTGATAGTCGTCGTGATGTTATGACACAATACAACAACATTGGATGTGTATAAATATTATATTGTAATCCTGTGTTAGCAATAGCGTTTGACGCGCCGCCTGATCTACCGCAGAGATCACGAGAGCTGAGCAGCCCCAGGGCAATGCCCGCTCACTGCTGTCCAAGTTCCGGCAAATGGAAGAAGATGCGCAGAGGGAGGACTTGCCCGATGGTGAGACAACCAGGCTAATGTTGGCGATACTGAGCTGCTCTCCTATGCTATGCTCCTTCACTTGTCCGTACATTTCTCGCTGGCTATTTCTAATGTTGGCGATACTGAGCTGCTCTCCTATGCTATGCTCCTTCACTTGTCCGTACATTTCTCGCTGGCTATTTCTAATGTTGGCGATACTGAGCTGCTCTCCTATGCTATGCTCCTTCACTTGTCCGTACATTTCTCGCTGGCTATTTCTAATGTTGGCGATACTGAGCTGCTCTCCTATGCTATGCTCCTTCGCTTCTCCGTACATTTCTCGCTGGCTATTTCTAATGTTGGCGATACTGAGCTGCTCTCCTATGCTATGCTCCTTCGCTTGTCCGTACATTTCTCGCTGGCTATTTCTAATGTTGGCGATACTGAGCTGCTCTCCTATGCTATGCTCCTTCGCTTGTCCGTACATTTCTCGCTGGCTATTTCTAATGTTGGCGATACTGAGCTGCTCTCCTATGCTATGCTCCTTCACTTCTCCGTATATTTCTCGCTGGCTATTTATAATGTTCACTAGCGCCACAGCTGGTAGTGTGCGCCACCATTACTACGTCACAGCTACGTCACACATCACCGTCTCGCCACTAGGTCCGAAGCCGATGAAGTCATTCACCCCACCGCCTGGGTACACAGAAGATACCGACTCGGACGAGTACACGTATACCGATGACTCTGAGTACACCTCCGACGAGGAGGAGGACTCCGAGTCAGGCGTGGTGCGCTCCGGCAGCCAGCACCAGGACGAGTTCCTCACACAGGTAGAGCCGGTAGGGTAGGCAGGAGATGAGGGGAGGAGTAGGAGCGACGGGGCACGGGGCAGTTTGCGGTGCCAGGTGAGCCGTCGAGGCAGGATGGGGAGGCGAGTGGGAGGGGCTGGGAGGACGGTTAACCCTCGCCCGCGCAGCGTCCGATCAGTGCGTGACCGTGCAGGGGGAGGGTACAACCCCCCCTAGCGTTTCGCCCCTAATTGGGCTAGAGCTCCGATTCAAAAATGAGCGTGTTGCTTGTCACGAGAGGAAGACATTGATACCCCATTTTAAGGTCCTAGGTCATTAGATTACCTCTGAGGTCATGTCAATGACCCAAAATTCAACCAAATTGTAAATGCGTATAAATTGAGTTTAATCGAGCTAGAATCGCGAACGAGCATATAATTTTACTAAATGGGTGTCAAATTTGAAATCAGCGTCACAAAATGTCCTAGAAACTGCCAAATTCCAAAAAGGTCATGTCAGGTCATGTCAGGTCATTTGAGGTCAGTGACCTCGGTTGATCTGGGGGTGCATGACCCCAGTGGAACATATACTTATGTAAAATGGATCCCATATTTGAAATCAGCGTCACAAAATGTCCTAGAAACTGCCAGAAGCCAAAAAAGTAATATGAGGTCATCGGAGGTCAGTGACCTCGGTTGACCTCTGAAAAGGTCAATCGAGGTCACAATCTCAATAGAAATCACAACTGTCACCTGGAAACACCTGTGCATATGCTTCTGAACAACAAACACTATGAAACTGCACAAATTACGGGGACCAATACTACGGGACGCCAGTTGCGCCTGACATGATCTTGAAAAACAGGTTAAAGGTCACGGATCATGTGACCTACAACTTAAACAATTTCAGAATATGTGTCAAATTGTTCACAAAGGAGGTACTGAAAGTTTCATCGCAATCAGTTGATATATACGCGGGTTATTCCCGAAAACCCGAGGGGGTGGCATCCCCCCCCCCCCCCCTGCACTGGCGAGGGTTAAAGCGAGGGTGGAGAGATAGGGGAGATATATGGGAGGGGCTGGGAGGACAGTTAAAGCCAGGGTGGGGAGATATATGGGAGCGGCTGGGAGGATGGTTGAAGGCAAGGTGGGGAGATATGTGGGAGGGTCTGGGAGGACGGTTAAAGCCAGGGTGGGGAGATATGTGGGAGCGGCTGGGAGGACGGTTAAAGCCAGGGTGGGGAGATATGTGGGAGGGACTGGGAGGACGGTTAAAGCCAGGGTGGGGAGATATGTGGGAGCGGCTGGGAGGACGTTTGAAGGCAGGGTGGGGAGATATATGGGAGGGGCTGGGAGGACGGTTAACGCCAGGGTGGGGAGATATGTGGGAGGGACTGGGAGAACGGTTAAAGCCAGGGTGGGGAGATATGTGGGAGCGGCTGGGAGGACGTTTGAAGGCAGGGTGGGGAGATATATGGGAGGGGCTGGGAGGACGGTTAAAGCCAGGGTGGGAAGATATGTGGGAGGGACTGGGAGAACGGTTAAAGCCAGGGTGTGGAGATATGTGGGAGCGGCTGGGAGGACGGTTAAAGCCAGGGTGGGGAGATATATGGGAGGGACTGGGAGGACGGTTAAAGCCAGGGTGGGGAGATATGTGGGAGCGGCTGGGAGGACGGTTAACGCCAGGGTGGGGAGATATGTGGGAGCGGCTGGGAGGACGGTTAAAGCCAGGATGGGGAGATATGTGGGAGGTGTTAGTCGGACGTCGTTGGGGCTGTATCGGGAGACTGAAAGCTGCAGTGAGAAGCTGAGACACAGACTCGTATTTCTTGGTACGTGTTTTGTTGAAGAAGGGCCATTTCGAAGGATCAGATTGAGTGGTTATATAGCTGACACGAAATTAGCTAAGACGTTTAGCCTGGTTTACTTACACCCAGGTCTGCTACCTGTTTGCTGCTTGTGTCGCTACTGTTTGCCTCTATCAATATGACAATGTTTTGGTTTCAGTCAAGGCTTCTGCAGTACAAAATGAAAAGTCAACAAGTGGCATCACACGGATCGTGGAACATCACATAATTACGTTTCTTCTCATTTCGCATCACACGGATCGTGGAACATCACATAATTACGTTTCTTCTCATTTCGCAGCGCACGGATCGTGGAACATCACATAATTACGTTTCTTCTCATTTCGCATCACACGGATCGTGGAACATGACATAATTACGTTTCCTCTCATTTCGCAGCGCACGGATCGTGGAACATGACATAATTACGTTTCCTCTCATTTCGCATCACACGGATCGTGGAACATGACATAATTACGTGTCTTCTCATTTGACAGCGCACGGATCACGCCCGTAACCTGAAGGCCAAGTTTGAGCGCTGGGAACAGAAGATGGAGAAGGAGGACAAGTTTGACGCCGATGAGGAGTGCCGACCCAGCCTGGAGACGGCCAGAAATCTGCGCTCCATGTTCGAGGCCATGAAAGATCAGCCCACCGTACCAGAAAAGCCCAAACCCCAAGTGAACAGATTCATTGTAAGTGGACGTTTGCCTACCATGGATCATTGGATCAGTTTTCTTCTCTGGCTGCTTAGTAATGCGTCATTATGCAAATGAAAAGAACGACTATATTTTTGTTTGTAAATGCCAGCTATTTTTGAAGCCTCTAATACCTGATTTTAACCACTCGTTTTTCCTGGTAACGTTTATCATTTCGACTCCATGTCCACTATCGCTGGTTTTGTTGTAGCCTATATGAATGCCGTTATCAATAACAATGAGGATGGCCCTGTTATCGATAACAATGAGGATGGCCCCGTTATCGATAACAATGAGGATGGCCCTGTTATCGATAACAATGAGGATGGCCCCGTTATCAATAACAATGAGGATGGCCCTGTTATCGATAACAATGAGGATGGCCCTGTTATCGATAACAATGAGGATGGCCCCGTTATCGATAACAATGAGGATGGCCCCGTTATCGATAACAATGAGGATGGCCCTGCGCTTTCGGTTGCCGCGAGTGTATGTGTGTATGTCAGGTGTATGTATGTGAGCGTGGCTGTATGTATGTGCTTATGTATGTGTCTCTGTACGTGGGCGAACGGTATGGGGAGCGTGTCGGTCACGTGACGTGTGTTGTAGGGGCTGCCGGCGCGCCGCAGACAGCCCGACGCTGATGTGGACGCCGACCCCGAGTCGGACCCCGGCCGGCCCTCCGCGGACTCCGCCGCCGCCTCCACCTCCTCCTTCTGGGGGGATGATGGGGAGGGAGAGCGGGAGCCCGCAGTGTCTGCCGGGCGAGATCGGCAGGGCAGCGGGGGCGAGACGCAGGCGTCGTTCTGCGATCAGAAGGATGACAAGCAAAATACATCGAGTTCATTCTGGGACAGGGATGGTGATGGAGGAAAAACGTCCCCGTCATTTTGGGACAGGGATATTGATGAAGGGAAGAATTCCTCTTCCTTCTGGGACAGGGAAGAAACTGATGAAAAGCCTCCAGTTTCCGTCTGTGACAGAGACGATGGATTGACCGTCTGTGACAGTGGAGGCGCAGCACCTGAGACGAATTCCAGGGCTCGCGGGGCGGGCAGGGGCTCTGAGACAGCAGCGGCGCCCCGAGATGAGGCCAGGAGGGAGGGCTCGGGGGAGGACTCGGGTGCTGAGGAGGAGGAAGAGGAGGAGGAGGAGGAGTCCTCAGAGGAGGCGGAGGGGTCTGACTCGGAGGACGGTGTGCCTGACATTAGCGCAGTCCGGCGCCGACCCTCGGATGACGTAAGACCAGGAAACCGATGTAGGCACCTCAACGGACCGGGTGGCCGACTACCACCTACTGTGTATCGTATTACAGTCGGAAAATGCACTGTATTAAGTACTCCCGGTCGCGACGCCCATGAGAGAAATGACAGCAACTTGTTAGAACAATAATCTGGAACGTTTGAGCTCATGCTTTCAAAAACAAAATAACTCAAGGACGGTTATACATAGAATATAGAAAAACACACGATCTGCGTTCTCCGGAAACTTTTGATGTCACTTCATTACATACGTAACTCATTCTTTGTGGTCTAAGTTAAAACATTTGCTAAATTAAAAACAGGTTGCTGTCATTTTTCCACATGTGGCGCCGCAGCCTGTGCTTGACGGCCATGACGGTACGGCCTGTCCGTCGCGTACCCACTCTAGCTCTGACCGTGCGCCCTCTATAGCCAGTATTTACCGACAACAGCGTCCTCTATAGCCAGCGTCTGTCGATGACAGCGCCATCTGGGTTTACGCCACCAGTATAGCATGGCGCCGGTCGGTGCACGGCCCAGACCGCCGCCTCAGCTAGGGTTTCCGTTGTAATTTCAGGCGCTAGAAGTGGCCTGCGTAGTGGGCGTTGCCCTGTATTTGCTGGTTGATTTCATCTTCTAAGGAAAAGTAAGCGCGCTGGTGCATGCAGCTCCCGGTTCCCCAGCGACTGGGCACAGTGGCTGGCCGGCTGGTGTTGGTGTGTGACTCGCCCCTGTGTGTGCCGGGGCGGTCGCCAGAGCGGCGGACGACTGAGCCGCACCTGCAGCGCACGCCAGGCTCAGACGCGCCAGCCAAGTCCGCTGCTGCTTCGGCGCCTCCGTTTGTGCAATGTCGTGACGCGTGCCGCCAAAGCTCTGCCACCGCCGCCAAATTCTTCTTCGTCTTCTTTTACTTAGAAAATGAAATCACTAGCGAGTAGATTTAGTGTTGTACTTCTGCCAATGACAGGGTGACACAATGTAGGCCTTGTGATATGTACCCTTTATGAAGCTGCGTTTCGCTGATTGGACCCTTCAACTAACAAAGATTTGTATCGTGAAACTAAAACAAAAAATACCGCCAAAAACACCAGCAAGTACTGTGCTTCTGTACGCGTGGCGAATTATTAATATAATAGCCGTCTGCCTTTTGCAGAATATGATGACACCTGGTGGACTTGTTTGGTCCAGTACTCGTCTATAATTCAATTAGTATTTAAGAGAACTTAAATTCCACTTAAACTAGCTTCATTTGATGCATCAATGAGTTATCCGTAAACGATTAGAGCGCTTCAGAGTAGAACTGAAGTAACTGCACACGTGCACACGTGCACACGTGCACACGTGCACACTGCACACAAGGGACTGTTTGAAGGAAAATTATAAAATTAACTATGGTATATGGCTATGGTCTGCCAGCAACCTTTAGCTTGTACTGCTTTGCCCAGTAGATTACTTGTGGTTGCTGGGATGTTATGGGGTTCCCCGCCCCCAAAAGATTTGACATGCCTAAGCCATAGTGGCGTCATGTGACGAGATGCACTATCGGATCACTTCGTTACGAATGGCACCTTTCATGACAAACAGCTTTCATACCTGCCGCTTGAGTGTCTACATTTAATGTTGTAATACTGTCTCGTCTTGCCAAATGTACACGTTAATATGAAATACTACGTATGTTTTTACCGTCCAATTACATGTATGATATTTCCCCGTTTTTTTTCTCTCGATCTGTCAGTCACCCATGTATCAACAAATAAATGTTGAAATATGTCTCCGCGTACTGAGACCACATTCACTATTTTTTGCATTTATCTGGCTCAATCCGTTGTTGCATATTCCGCAAATATGATCTCACCACCCTCCCCCACCCTAGCAACTTCCTAACTGTCCCAGTAACCGCGCCTCTCTGCGTGCTCTCCGCAGTAACCGGCTACGTCGCTGGGCTCGCCGCGGCGTGCTCCGTACGGCCGCGTCGCCGACCGTGACCGGGCGTAGCCACCACCGCCACCGCCGTGTGCGGCTCGCTAGACGTCGGCGGCCCCAGCTCGGAGTGGACGCCGGACGGCACGGTGGCCAGAAATCGGCTGCAGGAAGCAGCTCCGCCGCGACTGTGGGGTGTCGATGTGTAGAGCGACGTGTCGGGAGCGCACAGCGCCGGTGCGCGCGCGCCCTAAACCTGCATGGCTTTCTCAGTTTGGAAATAACAGTGTTTGTAAGATCGTGTCGTTGGGGAATACAGTTATCCTCTGAGATGGTGTTTGGTACTGGTCGCTGGAATTCATGTGAAGCGTCACATAAACGGAGACTGTAGGAATTATTGAAGTTTGTTCACATATACATATGTTTAAAGGTCGCAACTTGTAATATGCATATATGGATGTGCGAGCTATTTAATTTCAGTGGACAGTCAGCTCGAATAACGCCGTTATCGCAGTCTAGTCAACGCTGATGTACACACTGAATTGTCCATTACAGGAAAAGATGATGTACGCTTCGATAAAGTTCTACATAATTAGCTATGTAACAAGCATATGGTATTCAAGGAATATTGCATAGTGGATTGCAAAATATAACTCCTGGCTGTTGGAATTTGAAGAAAAACAGCTTTAATTTCATCTAACATCACAAGCAGCACAGGGAAAAGTATAATTCACATTTTCCCAAATTCCTATAGCTAACTAGCTCGATAAATGCATTCTCCTCACTGCAAGTCTGTATTGCATCAGTGAAACATCAATAGCACAATCCTGATGGCAACCAGACCAGCACTCAATAGCATACACACAGATCACATGTCAATGGTCGACACAAAAGCACGATACGAGCCGCTGCCGGCCCACCAGCCAGGCCAACCGCCGCCGGGCAGCGGCACCGGACAGAGCCTCTCCGTGACATCACACTGCCAGAGGAGCCGGCTCCGCCCCGAACTGCGGCTCGGGACGGAGCCTCTCCGTGACATCACACTGCCAGAGGAGCCGGCTCCGCCCCGAACTGCGGCTCGGGACGGAGCCTCTCCGTGACATCACACTGCCAGAGGAGCCGGCTCCGCCCCGGACTGCGGCTCGGGACGGAGCCTCTCCGTGACATCACACTGCCAGTGGAGTCGGCTCCGCCCCGGACTGCGGCGACTACAGTGACGGTCACACGGCCCTGCCATTCAGCTCACTCGGCACACCGACAGGGGCTGAACCCGACAGACTGGCAGATCTGACAGTGGTAAGTAATGCCACACCGCCGGCCCGTGGGCAGCAGGTGTCGCCTACCGCCCGCTGCTGCCACCTGGCGGGCGACTGCCTCAACTTCCATCCTTTCATCCCCCGCTCCCCGCCCTGTCAGCGCGTCCCCCTCAGACGGTGCCGAGGTAGCGCGCCCGCCTCAGACGGTGCCGAGGTAGCGCGTCCGCCTCAGACGGTGCCGAGGTAGCGCGTCCGCCTCAGACGGTGCCGAGGTAGCGCGTCCGCCTCAGACGGTGCCGAGGTAGCGCGTCCGCCTCAGACGGTGCCGAGGTTGAGCAGCGTCGTCTGGTTCTGCGGCAGGTAGACCACGTTACGACTCTGGGACATCTGGTAGGCGATGTCCTCAGCCGCCTCGATACGGCGCAGCTCGATCAGACCGTTACCGGCGCGCGCGAACGCGGCCGAGAGCAGCTCAGCGGCCACCTTGTCTCCCTCGGCTGAGGTGATGGCAGCACGCTTCTGCTGCTCCGCCTGCATGACACATAGAGAGACAGGGAGTCAGTTCTGGGTCATAGCCGCTGCACACACGCCGAGGAAAAAGAGACCAAACCAAACGTTGCAGCGGTCGATGCACGCTATACTACAACACAAGCCAAACGAAGGACGTGAGGGCGTGTTTCTGCTGGATGGGTTGCTCGTCAGGAGCGAGTACAGTGACAGTGAAGCTAACCGCACTTCACGCCCATTCTTTTCTACATCTACGCGAAATATACTGCCCGTATTCGACCACAAAACGCACGCAATGCAGTGGTTTAGAAAAGTAGATACTGTAAAAGAGCTCAAACAATGAAATCTGAGCAAAAAGGGAAATGGATCGCGTAAGCGACAAATCACAGCCGGTAGAGCCAGACACTGCGTCTGTGGAGAGTCCATCCCCACTGGCTTCACCCTCGTCAGCCCCCCACCCCATTGCGAACGCACCTTCTCCACCACGAAGCGAGCCTTCTCTGCCTCCTGCTGCGCGACCTGCTTCATCTCCACAGCCTGGGTGAACTCGCGGCCGAAGGTGAGATGGGTGATGGAGATATCATCCAGCAGCAGGCCGAACTGCTGCGCCCGCTCGGTCAGCTCCTCCGACACCGTCTGCGACACCACCTCACGCTGGGTGATCATCTCACTGGCGTCGAAGCGTGCCACCACCGCCTTCAGCACCTCGTTGGTGATGGAGGGCAGCACGCGCTCGTCGTAGTCCTGGCCGAGCGTGGTGTAGATGTTGGGCAGCGAGGTGGCCACGGGTCGGAACAGGATACGCAGCGTGATGCTGACGTTCTGCAGGTCCTTGCTGCCGGTGATGACCGGCACGTTGCGAGGCCGCGCGCGGATGTCGAACATGATGGGGCGCTGCACCCACGGGATGAAGAAGTGCGTGCCCTCGCCGATCACGGTGTTCTTGACGCCGGCGAAGCGGTCGAAGATGACGGCGCGGTGGCCGGCGTCGACGTTGTAGAGAGCCGAGTTGACGACGCCGCCGGTGACGGCCAGGCCGACGCCCAGCTGGCCGAGACGAGTCAGGATCTGTGCCATCGCTGTTCACTGGTGTGTGATCAGAATATCTGCTGGCCAGAGGAGTGGATGTCTATTGGATCGGCTCACAGCTCACACCACACATGTACATTAACAGCAGGTAATGAAACGAAGGTGTGTTGTACATTAACAGCAGGTAATGCAACGAAGGTGTGTTGTACATTAACAGCAGGTAATGCAACGAAGGTGTGTTATGGAATTTGGCTCTTGTGAGCCATTAACCCGCGAGTTACTGGGGGGGGGGGGGGGGGGGGCTATTTTTTGCCCTCCCCCTCCCGTTATTTTGCAATAACTCCTAAACAAACAATTGTATCGTCACCAAACTTGCAGTACCTTCTCTCACATCAATTCTACACATGTTGGCAAACGGAAAAATATGAGGCTATGATAGGTCAACCGGGAATGACGTCAGAGTGACGTCATGTTCTTCAGTTTTTGTTGCAAAATAATGGTTTGCGGAAAACGCTGTCAAAGGTACGATATTTGAGATAAACTAAATTGTTATAAATCAAATTACTAACAATAGACCAGGCTATCAAACTGCTATCTAGGATTTTTGAGTTTTTTTCGAAATTAAATTTTTTGAGAAATCCAAATACATTTTTTTTGTTTTTACAAAATTTTCAAGAAAAAATCAAGATTATCAAAAAACCGGAATATATGTGATCGAGACGTATGCGGTGAATATGTGTACCAAATTTAAAGTCTATATCTTTAAAAATGACCGAGTTATCACCTTTAAATGACCAAAATCGACCGCTTCTCACAGCATTACTATGCATAAAAAACGCATTTCCATTTTTGCTTTTTACTTATATTTATATGAAACAAACAATGTTCTAAGGTCATTTTTCGCGTTCTAGACGAAAAGCAAACCCATAAACATGTGTTACAACGCATAATGACCGTAATCTGCAGTTTGACCTCGTGACCTCGGATGACCTTGACCTGACCCAAGGTCATAAACAGCTTAGAAAGGTACTTAGAAGTGTCAGACACACGAATGATACCGATTTATCGACAGTTTATGCGTTTAATATCGCAATTTTGCGCGACAATTCCATCCATCGAGACTTTTTGACACGGTCAAACATTTTGTACTTGACCTGACCTGTAACGTCATCGGTGACCCCGAGGTCAACAAAATTATGTTTCCCTCGATAAATTTCACAGGCTATCGAATGCTGTTTTAATTTTTACATTCGGTCCAGTAGTTCCGGAGATCAGAGGGGGGGCTAAAAATAGCCCCCCCCCCCCCCCCCCCCAGTAAGTCGCGTTATGAAATATACCCCAGTAACTCGCGGGTTAAAATAACACAACATATTGTATTTATATATGTATTCATGCCACTCCAGAACAGGCCATTCACCGAATTACAGGGAGTGTCGGCGGGTCACATTGGCGCCGCGCTGTTAGACTACGGATAAATCGGGAGCACATGTTAGACTACGGATAAATCGGGAGCACATGTTAGACTACGGATAAATCGGGAGCACATGTTAGACTACGAATAAATCGGGAGCACATGTTAGACTACGGATAAATCGGGAGCACATGTTAGACTACGGATAAATCGGGAGCACATGTTAGACTACGGATAAATCGGGAGCACATGTTAGACTACGGATAAATCGGGAGCACATGTTAGCAGTGTCAGAAAAGTGTCCCGTTTCTCCATTTTCTGAACTTGGAAGTTCTGTTCCGTGGAAACTTTTGACTGTAAAGAATGATTTTGTTTAGTCTGCGGGTGAAAATGGCTGCCGAGCATACAAACTAGACTGAGATTTAACTTTCCGAACAACAATGGCCGGAACGTGAACAATGGCCGGAACGTGGCAACTTGATGCGCCACAAATTGTCAAACAAACAACAAATCAACATCAAACAAACAACAAATCGTAAGGTGGAACCTCCAAATTCCCAACATCCGACATTTCTGCAGTCATTTGGGTAAGGAAACTGGTACTGTTCGAAAAAATAAACAAAAAACTGTTTAAAACCTCCCAAAAAGTTGTTGCGTATTCAGGTTACAACCCCGCCACCGATACCATCGTCATCGGGGCCATGGATAACCCTGGGGGCTGGGACACTAAAAACACGTTATGCAAAAGACAGCAGTACTTTAGACTGAGACTTGAGCCCAGTTTCCCATATACGCATGGGTGGGTGGGTCACGACCCCTCTGGGCCCCCCAGATGTTAAAAACCGGGGGGGTCCGGGATCCAATACAAACAAAAAACTGGGTGGGGGCCCTCTTGAGCAGAAGAAAGCGGACGGTCATAGGTCAGAATGGGCCCTACACATGCCAAAATGGGGGTTCATAAACCGAGTTAGCCGATTTCAAGTCCGCATGGGTGATCCATGCCGACTTAAAGACGACCTGAGGGGCCCTCGGTCGGCCAGAGACCCTCGGTCGTCCTGAGATGGCCCTTGGCCGGCCTGAGAGAGGTCACCAATCCAGAGGTCACCAAATGTCACGAGGACATTTTTGTTTTCTCAAAAAGTTTGTCATGAATAACTTTTTATTAGTTGACCATATGGCAGTAATTGTAACACCATCGTGGTTTTCTCGTCAAGGCGCTTCGAAACATATTAATGGTGACCTGGTTAGGTCAACTTCAAAATTTGACTTCATGTCAAGGTCATTTGGTGACCCAGGTAGGTCATGTTCCATATGGGGCGATGGGACTCGACGAGACAAACACAGCACCAGGGTGTCATTCGCACGTAACTAACTTTATTGTATCAAGAGTTATTGGCAAAAGTGCTGGTGATCTCAGATGACCTCAGCTGACCTTGCAGAGGTCACTAAGGAACAACTGCACATGGGTCATCCAGAATAACCCGCGCCCGACTGGGGGAGGTTGACCCCCCCCCCCCCCTGCGGTTTTTCCAGATTACGTAAAAAATGGCGGCGCATAGCTCCGCCAAATTTGGCTACCTTACCGTTTATCTTTTTCACACCTTTTCATTAAGTGTGAGATTCGTGTCAGGTCAGGTCAGGTCACCAGGTCAGGTCAAGTGACCCCAACTCCAAAAACGTTTGCGGGCGTGCCATGACCACAGTTTTTTTCTTCCAGGGATTGATATGAAACTTTTAGGATTGCATTAGGCCATCAGTGTCTACAAAAAAAAAATCCTCGGAATTTGTATATCGGTGACCTAAGGTCAGGTCAATTTCGTGACCTCCCCATTATAAGTCAATGGAGAAATACTCAAAGGTTTCCTATTTCGAGGATAAGCATGATATCAGTCCAATGCCTTCTGGATAATGTTATAATAGAACATTATTGATGATCCAAGTGCCAAATTTGTTCAGTGGCTCCTAAGGGGTCATTTGAGATCATCCGAGGTCACCATCACTTTTGTGTCAATAACTCTCGACATAATGAAGACAGAGAAGTGAAACCGGTACCAATGTGTTTGTCTCGTCGAGACACGTCTCTCAATGTGCAACATGACCTACTTGTGTCACCACCTGACCTTGACCCGAGGTCAAATTATGAAGTTTACGTAACAAGGTCACCATGTACATCATTCGAAGCACCTTGATATGACAAACACGATGGCGTACCCTGTATTGCGTTATATTTTTGTAAGTACAAAGTTATTAGCGAAAAACATTTTTGCCAAAAATCAACATTTTTGACTATGACCTCTGGAGTCTACACTATTGGCCTGAAGTCAAAGTTGAGAGCATACGAACG
>JAXIVJ010005870.1:0-2500 GCA_036785665.1 Chirona hameri
CTGAACAGACCACATATGTTCTGGTTCTGTTTTCATGTACGAAAAGACACACCGCTTCTGACGAGGCTCTGGTCTGTGTTCCCAGTCCCCTGTAGCTGGGGTCAGATTCGCCGACAGGCCGATCACCGTTACATCGGCGTGTACAAATAAACACCGGCGTCTGATGTCCACCGACCGGAGCCAGTCTGGCCGGTGTCCAAACACACACACACACAAAGAACTCACACACACACACACACACACACACACACACACACACACCACACACACACACACACACACACACACACACACACACACACACACACACACACACACACACACACACACACACACACACACACACACACACACACACACACACACACACACACACACACAACACACACACACACACACACACACACACACACACACACACACACACACACAACACACACACACACACACACACACACACACACACACACACACACACACAACACACACACACACCACACAACACACACAAACACACACACACACACACACACACACACACACACACCCACACACCCCCAAAAAACCCACACACAACACACACCACACACCACACACACACACACACAGCACACACACACTCACACACCACACACACACCACACACACACACACACACACACCACACACACACAACACACACACACACACACACACACACACCACACACCTACCACACAACCTACAGCACGCACACACCAGCACACACGCACACTCGCACAACGCACACACGCACACACGCCACACGCACACACGCACACACGAACACACGCACACCACAGCCCACACAGAAACGCCACACACGCACACACACACGCACACACGCACACACGCACAACACGGCACACACGCACACGGCACACACGCACACACGCACACACGCCACACACGCACACACGCACACACGCACACACGCCACAACACGCCACACGCCACACGCGCACACGCGCACACGCGCAAAACGCCGCACACGCGCAACACGCGCACACGCGCACACGCGCACACCGGCAGCACACGCGCCACCAGCCCGCACGCGCACACGCGCACACGGCGCACACGCGCACAGGGACACGCGCAACCACTCCACACGCGCACACGCGCACACGCGCACATACGCGCACACGCGCACACGCGCACACGCGCACACGCGAACACGCACACACGCACACACGCACACACCACGCACACAGCACACACGCACCACACACGCACACACGCACACACGCACACGACGCACACTAACCCGCACACACGCACACCACGCACACACGCACACACGCAGCCACGCACGCACCAGCACGCACGCACGCACGCACGCACGCACCCGCACAGCACGCACGCACGCATGTACCGCACGCACGCACGCCCACAGACAGACAGACAGACAGACAGAACAGACAGACAGACAGACCGACAGACAGACAGACAGGACAGACAGACAGAAAGACAGGACAGACAGACAGACACACACAGACACAGACACAGACACACACAGACACACACAGACACACACAGACACATACACAGACACACACAGACACACCACAGACACACACAGACACACACAGACACACACAGACACACACAGACACACACAGACACACACAGACACACACAGACACACACAGACACACACAGACAACACACAGACAAGACACACAGACACACACACAGACACACACAGACACACACAGACCACACACAGAACACACACAGACACTCAACAGACACACACAGAACACACAGACCACACACAGACACCACACAGACACACACAGACACACACCAGACACACACAGACACACCACACAGACACACAACAGACACACACAGACACACACCAGACACACACAGACACACACAGACACACACAGACACACACAGACACACACAGACACACACAGACACACACAGACACAACACAGACACCAGACACACACACAGACACACACACACAGGACACACACACACAGACACACACACACAAGACACAGACACACAACAACGCGAGACACACACACACCGACACACACACACACACAGACACACACACACACAGACACACACACACACAGACACACACACACACAGACACACACCACACAGACACACACACACACAGACAACACACACACATACAGACACACCACACAACACAGACACACACACCACACAGACACACACACACACAGACACACACACACAGACACACACACACAGACACACACACACAGACACACACACACAGACACACACACACAGACACACACACACAGACACACACACACAGGACACACACACACAGACACACAGCACAGACACACACACAGACAACCACACACCGACACACACACACACACCACACACATACGACACACACACAGACACACACACACAGACACACACACACAGGACACACACACAACACACACACAGACACACACACAGACACGACACACAC
>JAXIVJ010005870.1:10000-67500 GCA_036785665.1 Chirona hameri
CTGAATAACCCTGAAACGTTAACTCGCAATCTTGCGGGACTGCATATTTAACATTCGAAAAATATACTGCACTAAATGCCGTGCCTCGATTATTTTATTCTCCTAGAAGATCGAGAGAGATATAGTTCGTGGGGACTAGTTCTGCTGCTTTACTCGCGCCCTCGGGGAATAAGCGGATGTCGCCGAAGCGTCGCGCCGCTTCCGCCGACCCTGATCCCTGATTACCAAGGCCAAATTGGCGATTGTTTACCCCCCCCCCCCCCATTCGGACGGTAGGGTGCACGCTCGTGGCGCTTTGTCATGGCCATTCGCCTAAACTACGCGGATGGGAGTTTTTGTCTCTGTAATGGCCGCAGTGCATAATGCCTCGTGGGGCCTGGGAGGAATCCTTGAGTGGACAAAGGGAGAGCATGCATACCGCACTGGGGGTATTATTTCGGCATTATCAAGTGGTGTGTTGTTGTAAAATGGCGTGATAAAACTCCCAAACACTTCCCGTATGACCCAGACAACTTCCTTGACGGGAGATGGTATGCCGGTATGATATGGTATGCAGTGTTTCTCCCAACACGTGGCACATTGTTTGGCCGCAGCACGCCAGCCAGTTAAAATGGATACTTCCCTCGTGTATTCCACCCGCTGCAATGCGATGCTCCTAACGGCCAGGAGCTCTGCAACAATGCACGGTACTAAAGGGTCACGCGAAGGCCGGTGATAATGCAAGTCCGATGCACGAGGGAACGTTTGTGTACACTCGCTGCTACCGTTCGCCGAGTGGATTTTGTATATTGGTCTATGGAATGTGGTGCCTTTCTAAGTTTAATGTTCGTACTGCCCTGAACGCTTTCATGCTCGCCTACACAACCGAATGATGCCATTTATGCTGAGTGCAATTACACGGCGGAACAAGTGATTTCGCAATGCCCTCTTGACCTAACCTACCAACCTCTCGTCACCTATGAACTTTCGCCCATTTCCGTCTGTTCTCTCTCCTCCACCAAAAGCCGTTGACTATCCGTTACAACCGCCCTGTGATTGAAGCTGATCCAATATGATAATGGTGATTGTCGTGGTCCCCGATTACTGATACCTGCGGACAGCGCGTAGCTGCGGTTACTGACATCTGGGGACAGCGGTAGCTGCGGTTACTGACATCTGGGGACAGCGGTAGCTGCGAGTTACTGACATCTGGGGACGCGGTAGCCTGCGGTTACTGACATCTGGATCAGCGGTAGCTGCGGTTACTGACATCTGGGGACAGCGGTAGCTGCGGTTACTGACATCTGGGGACAGCGGTAGCTGCGGTTACTGACATCTGGGGACAGCGGTAGCTGCGGTTACTGACATCTGGGGACAGCGGTAGCTGCGGTTACTGACATCTGGGGACAGCGGTAGCTGCGGTTACTGACATCTGGGGACAGCGGTAGCTGCGGTTACTGACATCTGGGGACAGCGGTAGCTGCGGTTACTGACATCTGGGACAGCGTAGCTGCGTTACTGACATCTGGGGACAGCGGTAGCTGCGGTTACTGACATCTGGGACAGCGGTAGCTGCGGTTACTGACATCTGGGGACAGCGGTAGCTGCGGTTACTGACATCTGGGGACAGCGGTAGCTGCGGTTACTGACATTGGGGACAGCGGTAGCTGCGGTTACTGACATCTGGGGACAGCGGTAGCTGCGGTTACTGACATTGGGGACAGCGGTAGCTGCGGTTACTGACATCTGGGGACAGCGGTAGCTGCGGTTTTAATTGAGTTTTTTTTTTATTGTATTACTGACCATACTGGGGACAGCGGTAGCTGCGGTGGCAGCGGCGGTGGTAGTGTCGGTGGTAGTGTGGCTCGAAGCTCCCACACGCCCCGGCTGGCACGGCGGTTGGTGACCTCCGTTCCGCCTCCGTGTGACCGCCTGGTGACCGGCCGGTGACCGCCGGTGACCGCCGGTGACCGCCGGTGACCGCCGGGTGACACTGGTGGTCTGTCTGGGGTCATGCCGTGTGACATCGCTCTTGGGAGGAGTCCGCGTCACGACCCAAACGGGAAAGTCGGGTCACGGACCAGGGTCAGATGTGGGGACGTGGGAGCAGGAAGGAAACTACTTCATAAGCTGCTGGTCTGCCAGGGTGGTCCGAAAGCTCAGGGGACGCATTCCCAAGAGTGCACCTTCCTGGCCGAGCGAAGAAATGGAAGCGTCATTTATGAGAGGCTGCAGTCACTTATGTATGTGTTTGGCCATCGCGCGCATTGATTGCGTTCTTTTCGCGAGATTCATATTTAGGTAAACACTAGGAGAACAATCAGCATTTAGAGCGAGACACTCAACATTAGAGCGCCGCTTACACAAAAAATAAATACAAATGGTCCAGATTCAGTCAGCATCTGCCCATCTGCTCATAAAAGTTCCAGATAACCCCAAGCCAAACGCAGCTGAAGCGCGAACTCCTTTCGACCATGACTGACTTTGGACAATACTGCGGCGCTGAACTCTGGCGCTTCGGACAGTTACCTATCTGGCCCTGATCGCTGGCGCGTGTGGAACCATTATGTGCTCTCGTGACGCCCGGGGCACTTGCGGTCGTGGCGGGCTCAAAGGCGCATCATGGGGAACTCCGTGGCGTTATAGCATGTCACGGTGAAATCGGGCCTGACCCCGAGCGCCGTCCGCCAAGACACCAATTCGTCATTTTTACGGCGCGGATATCCGATTGCGGTCGGTGATGAAGAGTGCTGAGGATGAGATGAAGAGTGCTGGAGATGGGTGATGAAGATGATGAAGAGTGCTGAAGACGAGCAATTAATGTTTCTGAACACGGGCAGTGAAGAGTTATGGAGACTTCGGTTGCTTACTCTACGCCGAAGACGAGTGATATACAAGTTTTAGAGAGCGAGCTGTATTGGTGCGTGAGACATAAAAATAGATATTGTTCAGGAGAAACTGCGGGGCAATTATTTGAAATTTCAAGAAATATTTGTTCCCACACTCGTCCGGAATGCAGTATGTTACGATGTGCAAACACCAGCTTGAATACCTGTCTCAAGGAACTGGGGCGTTCTCAACCCACCTCCTCGCCTCAGTCCGGTCGCAGGTCACCTCTGGGGTGGAGTCCACACCACAACACCGACACCGCAGCCAACCACAGAGTCATCTTCAGATTCTTCGCACCGCACTTCTGTGGTCAGCGGCCCGGCGCCGGTGGCTCCTCGGGACGCGTGGAGCCGAAGCCAGACGGGGACGGCGCTGTGGCCGCGGGATGCCCGCAGGGGCCACAGGTCGCCAGACAACACGAGAAAGCCGCCATGCTGGCGCCGGCGCCAGTGTCGGTGCCGGTGCCGATGCGATGCCGATGCCGATGCCGATGCCGATGCCGATGCCGATGCCGATGCCGATGCGGTGCCGATTTTGTCTTTGTAGCTGTGAGCTGCGGAGTGATTGGTTGTTGATGTGAGTATACGTGTGGTGGAGTGCCTTTAGTGGGCTAGCTTGGACGGTGTATGTCATTTGTGGAATGGCTGGGTCGGGGGCGTGTCGTTGGTGGTATTGTGCGCGCGGTGATTGACTGTGTGTGACTGGGAATTGACGTACGTTTCCTTATGTTACAGGTGAGTACCGATGTGACCTGGGCCGACCTCGGCTGCCTCCTGGGACGGGGCGTGACCTACACACGGTGATGTACCCCTCACGCTTTGACAGGCGTGCGAGTTGACGGCCGATGTTTCGTGGCACCACCACTCGACGTGATGAAAATATTCCCCAGTGGGTCAATACAAAGACGTTTGGTGCTTATTCGTACCGACCCCTAGCCCTTTGCCCTGCCTCGTTGTCGTATGACTTCGTACCGACCCCTAGCCCTTTGCCCTGCCTCGTTGTCGTATGACTTCGTACCGACCCCTAGCCCTTTGCCCGGCCTCGTTGTCGTATGACTTCGTACCGACCCCTAGCCCTTTGCCCTGCCTCGTTGTCGTATGACTTCGTACCGACCCCTAGCCCTTTGCCCGGCCTCGTTGTCGTATGACTTCGTACCGACCCCTAGCCCTTTGCCCGGCCTCGTTGTCGTATGACTTCGTACCGACCCCTAGCCCTTTGCCCTGCCTCGTTGTCGTATGACTTCGTACCGACCCCTAGCCCTTTGCCCGGCCTCGTTGTCGTATGACGTATGACTTATGACGTTGTCGTATGACTTCTCATGCATCAATTAACCGCGGGGTTCTACGGATGAACACATTACGATCGCTTCATCGTGCCATTAATGGCCATTTTATAGCGGAAGCCGGTAGTGAAATAGCCCCTGAGCGTCACCTGCCGTTACCAATCATGTCCGGCCGGATGTGCCTCTCAGTTTCCGCCAATGAATTTGCTCCCGACGGGTGACGTTAGCTTAGAGATTACCTTGGCAATGTTTTCTCTGAGTATCATTGCCTCGCCACTCGCGCGGGTCGGGTCGGCTCGGCTTTCTCTCGCTCGACCACCATGCCTTTTCATCAGCGGCTAATGATCAGACATGGCGCCGTGCAGTTTTTCTCCGGGAGAACTGCGCGGCGAAAGCGCGGCTTGGCGACCCCAGTGACCTGCCACCGGTCGTCGCGGCTCTCGACCGGGCACATTTGGGCATGACATGCTTGGAATGGCTGCTGAGGCGGCTGCAGCGCTCCTACAAGGTGACCGGGAGGGGAGGGGGGGGGGGGGGCGTGCTACAGGATCCTGTTGGCCCGCGTTTCGTCATGTTTGGCCGTGTCAGGCCGTCCGGTGATGTTGTCCTTTATGGATCGTCGGAGAGGGGTTAGGGGTCCTCACATGAGAGCCTCGAGCGTCACATTGGTTGCCGGGCCATTTATGGATCGTCGGAGAGGGGTTAGGGGCCTCACATGAGAGCCTCGAGGGCCACATCGGTCGCCGGGTCTTTTAAGGAGCGGAGGGATGGCGGATTTGACCGCTCTTAGTTCTGCTGCATCCTCTACTTGGAGGTGTATTGGTTCAGCGATGACACGCCGAGAGTGGTTGATGTCGGCGAATTCGTCTATGGAGAGATAACGATCTTCTCTGACGTCACTCGTTAACTAACGGTTGTTCAGCTGTTATGCAGCCAACTTGGTCCGACGAGCCGACAAGAGAACAGGGCACGCGATCCGCTAAAAGCATCGACGCTGTTTAGCTGCCAATTGATTTCAATCCTCGAAGGCGCGGCCCATTGTAAGCCTGGCTTCAGTAGCTAGGACGGGCTCAGTTTGTGCTGCTGACTGGATCATGGCTGTTGTTTGCTGGCGTCCCGTTACGATGCCTTGGTCCGGGGAACGATAATGTCTTTATCAACCGGGCGCCGTGTCAATTGTTGTAGTCTGGCCATGAAGATCTCCTGCGCATCGACATGAGACAATGCTGAGTAGGTATTATCAGAGCCAGGGCTTTGGACTGAGGTTAAAACGGTATGGTGTTTTGACGTGTCATCCTGGAGGCGATTTTTTCGTACACGGCCGATCAGGGGTGTTGTTGAACTTGTACCAGACCACCCTGGATGCCACACACAGTGCCATCCCTCGCTAACAGTTGACCGTATCTCTGCGTCAATCTTTTCCAACATGTCTGTCTGTCCATCTTTTTAGAGCCATCACTCATCTGCCTGAGGTTCAGTTACATAAATTCAGAGAACAACCCACCGGCCGTCTGCCAAGGAAATAAGATAACCATACTAAGATAAGATACCCATAGTAAAGGTCCCCAAATAAGATGTCACCAATCACCTTTAACCCGCGGCGTAGCCAAGGAAATAAGATAACCATACTAAGATAAGATACCCATAGTAAAGGTCCCCAAATAAGATGTCACCAATCACCTTTAACCCGCGGCGCAGCCAAGGAAATAAGATAACCATACTAAGATAAGATACCCATAGTAAAGGTCCCCAAATAAGATGTCACCAATCACCTTTAACCCGCGGCGCAGCGTCAACGCCACTGTCTTGATCACGTTTCTCCTTGTGATAACCATACTAAGATAAGATACCCATAGTAAAGGTCCCCAAATAAGATGTCACCAATCACCTTTAACCCGCGGCGCAGCGTCAACGCCACTGTCTTGATCACGTTTCTCCTTGTGATAACCATACTAAGATAAGATACCCATAGTAAAGGTCCCCAAATAAGATGTCACCAATCACCTTTAACCCGCGGCGCAGCGTCAACGCCACTGTCTTGATCACGTTTCTCCTTGTGATAACCATACTAAGATAAGATACCCATAGTAAAGGTCCCCAAATAAGATGTCACCAATCACCTTTAACCCGCGGCGCAGCGTCAACGCCACTGTCTTGATCACGTTTCTCCTTGTGATAACCATACTAAGATAAGATACCCATAGTAAAGGTCCCCAAATAAGATGTCACCAATCACCTTTAACCCGCGGCGCAGCCAAGGAAATAAGATAACCATACTAAGATAAGATACCCATAGTAAAGGTCCCCAAATAAGATGTCACCAATCACCTTTAACCCGCGGCGCAGCCAAGGAAATAAGATAACCATACTAAGATAAGATACCCATAGTAAAGGTCCCCAAATAAGATGTCACCAATCACCTTTAACCCGCGGCGCAGCGTCAACGCCACTGTCTTGATCACGTTTCTCCTTGTGACGCCTGTATTTCCACATCCTCCCCGTGTTTCTCCTGCCTTCACAGCAGGCAGTTGGCAGTATTATCTGGCCATCTGTCGCCATGGTATGCCCTTCCTTATGTCCGCTGGAGTGCAGTGACTGACGACTGACGATCCTATCTGACTCGGACGTCACTGGGGCAGTCCTGGCTGAGCGGGACGGAGCGGGGACGGAGCGGGACGGAGCGGGACGGAGCGGGACGGAGCGGGGGACGGAGCGGGACGGAGCGGGACGGGCGGGACGGAGCGGGACGGAGCGGGACGGAGCGGGGGACGGAGCGGGACGGAGCGGGACGGGCGGGACGGAGCGGGACGGAGCGGGACGGAGCGGGACGGGCGGGACGGGCGGGACGGAGCGGGACGGAGCGGGACGGAGCGGGACGGAGCGGGACGGGACGGGACGGGACGGAGCGGCACGGAGCGGCACGGAGCGGGGACGGAGCGGGACGGAGCGGGGGACGGAGCGGGGGACGGAGCGGGACGGAGCGGGCGGGACGGGCGGGACGGGCGGGACGGAGCGGGACGGAGCGGGACGGAGCGGGACGGAGCGGGACGGAGCGGGACGGAGCGGGACGGAGCGGGACGGAGCGGGACGGAGCGGGACGGAGCGGGACGGAGCGGGACGGAGCGGGACGGAGAGGGACGGAGCGGGACGGAGAGGGACGGAGAGGGACGGAGCGGGACGGAGCGGGACGGGACGGAGCGGCATGGAGCGGCACGGAGCGGGGACGGAGCGGGGACGGAGCGGGGACGGAGCGGGGCGGGACGGAGCGGGACGGAGCGGGACGGAGCGGGACGGAGCGGGAACGGAGCGGGAACGGAGCGGGACGGAGCGGGACGGAGCGGGTGCAGCACCGAGACGGATCCTAGGAGCGGATGCTCTGCGGAGTCAGCGGATCATCTGCGCGGCTGAGTCAGCTGATACTGCGCTCAGTGGTCAGCGGTCAGCATTCAGTGATCAGCAGTCAGCAGTCAGCAGTCAGCTGTCAGCTGTCAGCTGTCATGTCAGCAGTCAGCAGTCAACTGTCAGCAGTCAGATGTCAGCAGTCAGATGTCAGCTGTCGGCTGTCAGCAGTCAGCAGTCAGCTGTCAGCTGTCAGATGTCAGCAGTCAGCAGTCAACTGTCAGCAGTCAGATGTCAGCAGTCAGATGCCAGCTGTCAGCTGTCGGCTGTCAGCAGTCAGCAGTCAGCAATCAGCTGTCGGCTGTCGGCTGTCGCGGAACAGTCAGCAGTCAGCGGTCCACCAAAATACATTCAATATATCTTGTCTCGAGAATATCATTTAGTATAGGTAGGTAACATATATAAATATCACCACTCACGCAAATTGTCCGAGCTCCGCCTTTGTGACTTCTTCCCACCTGGCGTCCGCCGAGTGCCTGCTCCTGCGTCTGAAGGGCCCGGTGTCCGAAACCTCTTGGGCACGGCTCCTCCTCAGCAGCTGAGGCTGACCTGGACGACCCTCTGCACCCCGGGTCCGCCGCTCCGCCGCGGCAGCTGAGTCGGCTTCCGAGTGTGGCCAGTTAGCACAGCTGCCCCTGTGAAGTGTCTGTGTCCGGCCCGCAGTGAGGTGATAATGAGAAGGTGATAATGAGAGACATTGGTGGTGGTCAGACATCCGTGTACCTAGTGGTCCTTCGCGCCGAATAGCCCCAGCAGTTGAGGCGCACTAAACCCAAAGTTATCATCGTTAGATGGTCCTTCACCTGCCGTGCCCGGTGGAGACACTAAAGGCTGAAACACAGCTCTCTCGCACGCATATTGCGTCTCGCAACTCCCATTGAAATACACGTGGCACTTTCCGCTCGCGTCTCGTCTCGCATCTCGCAGTTCCGCTGCGAAATCGCGGCAAGGTCTCGCTCCCGAATCGCGGGTCTCGCGGCATTATCTATCTCGCGTGCGAGAGAGTTGACTAGTTCAACTTTTCCGCACGATTTGCGTGCGAGACGATATTTTCAAGCTAGACGGCCCAGACGCAAGACGCGATTGCTTGCGAGACGCGAATTACCTGCGATACGCAAAATGTGCTGTGTTTCAGCCTTAATGGTGGAGTCGCTTTGTCAAGCAGTGCCTGATTTTCTCGATTAATTTAGCTAACGCTCAAACGTGTCCCAGTATGTTTTATCTTCACCGTGCCACTTAGTGCTCGGCTATTTTTGGCCATGCTCAGCTTAAACGATTTTCTCGATCGGGTGGCCTGACGACCAGGCACTTTACCGATTAGCCCTGGCACCACCCTTACCACTATGACCACCAGCAGCCGGTGGGCAGAGCAGCCCTGGTACCACACTTACCACTGACCACCAGCAGCCAGTGGGCAGAGCGACGCCTCTGGTGGAGGGAGCCAGGGTTGGTACTTGGTTGGTTGGTGACAGTGCGCAGCCGGAAGCACGCCTGTTCCGCCGCTGCCGGTGTGTCACGCCGCGCGTGGCCGGCGTGAATGGAGACCCGGGCGCCGCTCAAGGTCAGGAGTGTGAAGCAAACGACTCAATTGAGCAGTGACTCGTGTCCCGTGGCGTGGGGTAATGCACTGCAGTGTAGGGTATTCCACTAAATCTTATGGTTTGTACCCAAAATAACCTGATAGTCGGCGTTCCCTGAAACCGCAATAGGCAAAGAAACGAAGCGTAGGGTAATTATTAATTGTGTGGGATGATCCACCATGGTGTAGGGTATTCCACTACAACGTAGGGTTTGTACGCAAAATAACCTGATAGTCTGCGTTCCCTGAAACCGCAATAGGCAAAGAAACGAAGCGTAGGGTAATTATTAATTGTGTGGGATAATCCACCATGGTGTAGGGTATTCCACTACAACGTAGGGTTTGTACGCAAAATAACCTGATAGTCTGCGTTCCCTGAAACCGCAATAGGCAAAGAAACGAAGCGTAGGGTAATTATTAATTGTGTGGGATAATCCACCATGGTGTAGGGTATTCCACTACAACGTAGGGTTTGTACGCAAAATAACCTGATAGTCTGCGTTCCCTGAAACCGCAATAGGCAAAGAAACGAAGCGTAGGGTAATTATTAATTGTGTGGGATAATCCACCATGGTGTAGGGTATTCCACTACAACGTAGGGTTTGTACGCAAAATAACCTGATAGTCTGCGTTCCCTGAAACCGCAATAGGCAAAGAAACGAAGCGTAGGGTAATTATTAATTGTGTGGGATAATTCACCCTGGTGTTGAGTTATCAACCAGCGTAAAGCGGGTGCGGGGTATGATCTCGGCTTTCTGTGCTAGCCGTCGTGGTTGGATTCTCCAGCGAATCCCCTACATATGGTGTGGTCTGGCCGCCAGTATCTAGGCTTTGGAACATGATGAGCGACGCGTTCCCGGCGGCATATGACGGGGGACAGGTTTGCTCTCGTAAAGCCCACGTAGCAAAGAATGAAGTTATCCACTACTGCGTGCGGGGATTACACCCAGTATCCACTACTGCATGCTGGGATTCCTCCCAGTGGTCGCCTCTGTGATTTCCACTGCCCGCTGTCCGCTTCGCCCCGTCTCGTGTCGGCCCTCTCATTATCCGTGACAGGCATGAAACTACTGTGCGGTTTGCAGAGAGTACAGTCATGCGATCTGTAGACTATGCAGACCCGAGCCGGCTGCAGAGTCCTCAGGCGTGGGCCACGGTCCGCTGGGTGGTCAGGTCTTCCCGAAAGCCGGCGGCAGTTCGCTGAAGCTGTAGTGAATCACGGTCTGAGTCATCCCCGCAGTGGAGCACAATGCACCACGCGTGGCACGTGTCCGCATTGTTTTGGCACGAACTGGATTTGTCTTGTGGGTGGCGTGTGACAGCGCATGGGATTTTCTCTGGGTTTCTGAGCCACGCTGTTGTGCGCATCGGTGCGTCACTGCTCTGGTTTTGTGCCAACTTTCGAGTACGGGATATTTTTGTTTTCACTCCGTCGTCCCATGTCTCAGGGTTTTTGCTGAGCCAGGGCCTGATGTAGAAAGGCTGTGGGCTAAAAAAAAGACTGGAGTATGGAGTACAGACCGAAACAAAAAACGCTGGCGCCGTGACTGCACGGACTGCACGGACTTGTGGCGCATCCTCTCGAAACTGCCTCTGATTGGTCTATCAGCGCCGCCATGAGCACCCGTCCGCCACTCCGAACAGATCTATGGCCGGGGGCAGGGCGGCGGCCCAAACGGAGTCTAATTCCGTCAGGAATGAGTCGTGAGCCCAGTAATGACAGCCTGTCTGTGTGTTTTGTGCGGGGAGCGGGCAGACAGTGGCTAAATCGTGACCACACGCTACGACCGGGCGATGTTTTACGGTCCGAGTGGACGCTCCGTGTACGAGGCGCCTTTCCCACACAAGTCGCGAGCGGTTCATTCCGGACAGGAAATTTACATCCGTTTTTAATTGACTCGAATAATTGAGTCGGAGGCGACCCGCCCCGTGCCACAACAAAGCGACCGAGCTGGTTTCTGAAGAAGGATTCATGGCGCACGTGCGGATAAAAACGTGGTCGAAGCCCGCCCCTCGTGGTCCCTTGGCCCCTCGCTAACCCTCCAACACTCCACCTTGCGCTGTGCGGCCCGGCCCCACCCTCGGCTCACTAGACGCATCCCCGCCTCCTGGCGATCGAGGGTCCCAGACCTGTATGGTATATGGGTATCGCCGTTCGAGAAGAGGGTGCTGTTTGAATTTACAATGCGTTGGCCGGCCGTGGGCGCTGCTCGTGGGCCCTGTGTTCCGAGGGGCAGGTGGTGTCGTACGCTGCACCCGTTACGGTGCGGCGGCCGTGGGAAAGGCGGACTTAGGTGACGTTATGCCTGTGTCACTGACGGATTACGCATGGGCGTACGGCTCTAGGCCTTTGCTGGGTTCGATGTGTGAAGCACTGTTCACACATTCCGTGGAATGTTACTGCATGTGGTCTAATTTTACATGGGAATAGTAATAAATACACATTTACGTGAAGACTAGCAAAAGACTCGCTTCACCCGGATCCAAATAGCGACGTGCCGTGTTTTCACTATACGCCATGCAGCACTACACGTGAATGCGAACCATCCAATATTCTGGATTTGTACGTAATCGAGTTTATATGGTTGGCCGTTTATTGGTGGGACGCTGAGTGTCGGCACAGCAGGGTGATAGCCAGCTTTTGGTGTCGTTCGCTACCCTCCTGTCCTCCCCGCGTCCTCCCCGCGTCCGCTGCTCTTCGCCGTCCGTCGCCCCAGAATACGGAACTGCCCATTAATCGTATTAATAGGAGGCGCGTGGATAAACAGCGTGTTTTATGGGGCCGGCGTCAGGCTGTGTGAGGACAGGACGGGAGTCGATGCCTGGGACCAGTGGAATCAGAGATCAGGGAGCGGGGCGGGCAACTGGAGCGGGAAGCTAGGAGCCAGAGAGCGGGACTAACGGACTGAGATGATCAGAGACCATATGTCGGGACCGGGGGATTGTGGCGAGATCCCAGATCCCAGAAAACTTCTCTACCGGGTAGAGTCACTCCTATATAATCTAGGTAGAGTTTACCCGGCCATCGTCGGTAACTGACCCAATAGCCACCCACTAAATCACTGACCATTGAATGGCCATGCCTTTTCCGTGATATAGCTCGTTAAGCCCTTGAGTGCGTGTTACCTACTTTTGGTCAGCTCGGTCGCCCGCAGCTGCCTCCCAACTGTGTACCTCAGGCGCCGTCTTATGGGCTGATCTATAGCCAGCGATGGCCATACGTCTTCCACGGCTCGATTTCTCCCCTTTGTGCCGGAGTTCGTTAGTGGGCGGCGGCCGGGCCACGCGCCGGTTTGGGGTCAGCTTCTGTTCCCGGCAGCTGGGGTCGCCCGCCGCCATGGGTCGTGCCGGTTTGGGGTCAGCTTTGTCTACCAGCAGCTCGGGTCACCCACCGAGCTTCCGGTCTTTCGAGCTGCCCGGTGTCACGCTGGTTTGGGGTCGGGGAAGGCAGATCGAGGGTGCGGGGTTCACTAAGGCACGGTGTTATTACTGACTAGAGTAGAGCGGTGGGTTCAATTTGAAGTTGTCATTGTGGAGTTGTGTTTCTAGTTTAATTTCCGCTTTGAATGCCAATGTAGGCCGACGTTCGTGTGTTATGTTAGTTTTATTTATAGTTATTGTTTTGTAACTTGCAACTAGCTCAAACTTCTGGCTGTATTATAATTACTGAAACTAGATCAAACTTCAAGTTGTGTTAAAATTATCGACCTAACTATCGTCTTTTATGAATCCTCATAACCATAATTCAAGGTCAACCTTTAATGGCGTTCTAGATATAACCACTGTCGATTTCTCGGTCACGCCCGTTTTGATAATCGATTAATCTTTTAATTTGTCACTTACAAGTAGCCCAGTTGAGCATCTGTTGAGGCGCAGTCGAGCGCAGCGTTTGATCCGAATTAGTCGCGGCCTTGACCGTTTCCGCTTTTCGACTTCCTGTCGAAAGAAAACGATCGAAGAGGATAATTATACCAATGATCACCGTCGCGGGCGATCGCGGCATCGTTTGTGCGTTCGTTTTCGGAACTTCTGTGGCCGGGCCGTTCTCATCCCGGGAAGGAAAGCCGTGTGTGGGCTAACAGTGCAACGCGAGTGCATGTATTGTTCCTGGTTCCGCTTCGAATAGCCGTGGCATGGGTTAGCTGGGGATCATTGACACTGGTGCACAATGCCAGTGGTTCCGTCTCGAATGTGGGCTGTGCGGTGAGCGGCCAACTTTCTCTCTCCGTGCAGTCGCTAACGTGGCTACGCTGACTGAAACATGCTACCCAGAACAATGCACGTCGCTAACAGGTTGGGTATTTACACCGGCCATTACACCGGGTATTTACACCGGCAACAGGCCGGCGCGGTGCCGTGGCGTAAAAGTGGCACACAAACCACCAACACAGCCCTACAGAGGATGTAGCTGTTAGCTTGAGAGAGACTCAACTCATATTCACAAGGACCTTTAGGCGCAAAGTGACCTAAGTAGTCGTCGCGCTTAAAACCTCAAGAAGCAAACAGCATGAGGATCTTGTCCCACGAGTCCTCCAGCCTTGCCGATGTCCTCTAGCCTATCTCTAGCCTCTCTCTAGCCTCTCTCTAGCCTCTCTCTAGCCTCTCTCTAGCCTCTCTCTAGCCTCTCACGCGTCGCCCGACATAGCCTCCAGCTAGCTGCCCGCCTCCAAGGACGGACGTCCGTCACCCCCGATGAAGCCATAATTACCGTCTTTAATGAGCGGCCGGGCGCCGGGGTGCGTCTGGCCTCCGTCTGGCGTACTGGGTGCCCCCGTGCTGCGACGCTGCGTGCGCGTGCCCCTGCTGTGAGCCCCCTGCTGTGAGACCCGTGCTGCGTGCTGTGGGTCCACGATGCTGCTACGATCGCCGAGCTCCTTCTGTGGTCTATAATGAGACTGACCCCACCCTGTTGCCCACTTCATAAAGTAGAATCGTCAAAGATACGTTATTAATACTACATGACAATTTATCTGGCTAGGAAGTTTCGCAGGACATTTTACCTATGGTTTATTGAATCATTTGATAAGGCTCGTTACTTCCAATTTTACATGGATGAGTAGTGCCAAATAAGTGATGGTTTCAAGTTCGGACATTTAACCACACATCCGAATCTTCGCAAACTCTTCTCTTCTATTACTTCGAATCTTCGAATTAATTCAAATCTTCGTAAACTCTTCGATTCACCTCTATACAACGTGCCTCGGTAGCCTCCGTGGCCAGCCCCGCCCTCGACCTCTCAGGGTTTATGGCGACGCATTAATAATTACGTGGCTGCGTATTTATCCTCCACGCCTGAACAGCCGGTCTCCCTCGCAGCGAAGGCGCTCCGCACCGAATAGCACGTGTTTATGCTGCGCTGCGGAGTGGGAAGCGTGCACGCGTGCAGGGAGCGATGCACGAAGATATCTTATTTCCGCAGCTGCTAGGGTGTCGCCAGCTGTTCACGCTAACACGTTCAGTGGCGCTGAAAACGGTGCCGGTTTGACGTCTTGATAATCGGTGGGGCTGGGGCCATATGTGTTGTCAGTGGCGATGAGCTGAGGTAGTGGTTATCACCTCGTTAGCGAACGATATCGTCACGTTTCCTGTTCTGAATGGCTGTTGAAGACTGCGCTGGCTAATCGCCGCTATTACTAGGCGTTAATTATTGTTCTATCATTGTTAAATGGCACGCAGTCTGCTGGCATCCTGTACCGCTTCTGTTACTCCTAACTACCAATTAGCGGTTTAAATTAATGCTTAAAATTGCATTAAGAACGTCGCTTCTCAACACGTTGCGACACTTGTGTTGCCTGTTGGTGTATTCAAGGAAACATGCCAACATACACATTTTCGTACTTGCTGCAGCATTCCAACTATCCCTCCAAAAGACCAAAAGGCCGATTGTTATTTTTTTCGGCTAGTCATTCACAAATTGCCTTGCCAATGTTTGGATGATGTTTATCGTGCGCTTGTGCACTGGGTCGTGGCTGTTCTGCCGGCCTGTGCCTGCTAGACCTTTCACCCATCTGGACGCATTTCCTCAACCAAACCCGCCGGCGGACTCTTATCCAGTGCTCTGAATCTCAGAGACCTCTGGACCTCAACCGCCGTCTCTGGGATTCCCATGTCTTCACAGCTGAACAGTTCGGCGTATAGGTGCCGCAAGGAGTCGTACAAGGTCACACGGGGTCACACAGGGTCACACGGGGTCACACAGGGCCACAAGGGTCACGCAGCGCAGTTCGGCAGAGCGCCTCTGTATTGGTGCTAACGGCCCATTGTACCCGCCCCGCGTACAGCGCCTGGGAACTGTGGCGGCGCCAGCCAGACACCTTGGTGCACCCTCCGGACCCGGAGAGTCCATAGACCGCCCAGCGTGCCTACCTGGACCTCATGGCTCGCTAGGCACTGTCAGGAAAATGGGGCATTGTTGGAAGCTTTCAGGAATTCATGTTTGTTTCGTGTTATGCAACAGCAACAGCGCAGCTCAGAGATCTGTTTATCAAAAGTGGCTTACATGTCCAGGAAAGCAACGCCCACAAGCTGAAACCATGTGAAGATTTCAAAATGTGCTCCATAAATTATCCTTGCACGGGTTTTAGTAATATTAGCATCAGATGTGCCCAAAAATATATGTAGCGTTTTGCTATCATTGCCCCATGGCTCGCGGCGCGTACGCTGTGTAT
Source organism: Chirona hameri (assembly GCA_036785665.1). Lineage (NCBI taxonomy): Eukaryota > Metazoa > Arthropoda > Thecostraca > Balanomorpha > Balanidae > Chirona > Chirona hameri. The sequence goes on from JAXIVJ010005870.1 coordinate 25,797, forward strand.
GACATTTCTGTGAAACGAATGTGAGTCAGTGGGTGGTGACCGTGGCCTGTATGATGATCTCATTGTCTCATTGTCTCGCTACACCATGGACTGCGTGGTTAGTTTAACCATCTGGTGAGACGCGTGTGGGACAGATGTGGGCAGCGTCTTTGTGCCTATCGCAGCCGTCCTTGTGTGCGAGTGTGGATGTGGTCCTCAACGCACGGCTGCAAACGAAGGGAGACGGTTTCCGTGTGTGGCAGTTGGGTCGCCTTTGATGTGGTTAAAAGTCAACGAGCTGAAGGTTATACTCTCCTTATGCTGCATTTTCCAGTCTGTCTCCTTTGTTTCTCTATATGCATATCATAGGCACCGTAGTGAATGGGGATCTTAAAACCTCAGATGTGTTATTTTTAGTTTTGGTCTGGGACGACATAATAACGACGTTCTCATCAGCAACCGCCTCTGTGGAAAGTTAGCATTAAGTTTATGTGCCATTTTAAATAATTATTATCATTATAATCATCTTTAGGGGGTCATCATCAATATGCCCACATGTTCATGCCCGCCTGCTCATGGCTCATCAGAATCTCACGCTACAAACCCGTTCACGACCGTCCGGTCCTGATTTGCCTTGATCGCACTCCGCTACCCCCGAGGTCATCAGAGGTCGGCGTAGGTCATCAGAGGTCAGCGGAGGTCAGCGGAGGTCATCATAGGTCATCAGAGGTCAGCGGAGGTCATCAGAGGTCATCAGAGGTCAGCGGAGGTCAGCGGAGGTCATCAGAGGTCAGCGGAGGTCAGCGGAGGTCATCGGCGGTCATCAGAGGTTAGCGGAGGTCATCAGAGGTCATCAGAGGTCAGCGGAGGTCAGCGGAGGTCAGCGGAGGTCATCAGAGGTCATCAGAGGTCATCAGAGGTCATCAGAGGTCACCAGAGGTCATCAGAGGTCAGCGGAGGTCAGCGGAGGTCATCGGAGGTCATCAGAGGTCAGCGGAGGTCAGCGGAGGTCAGCAGAGGTCAGCCGAGCTGGTGACCTGATGTCCATCGCCGTGCCGGCGTGTAACTGGCACGGCTGGCTGCGCCGGCTGATCGCCGCACGGCTCACTGCACGGCTCACTGCGCACCTAACCGAGCACGGCGGCTCGGCGACGCTTCCCAGCGGTCCTCCTCCTCCTGCCGCTGGGCGAAGACAGACAGACTACTGCTGCTGCTGCCGGGCAGAGATAGGCGGGTAGCTTCTCTTCCCAGCGGTCCTCCTCCAGGGTGTAGACAGGCGGGTAGCTTATCTTCCCAGCGGTCCTCCTCCAGAGTGGAGACAGGCGGGTAGCTTCTCCGCAGATGAGGACATGTCGTAGAGACAGGCGGGCTGCTACTCATGCAGGCTAGAGACAGGTGAACAGCTTCTCTGCATGTGAAGACATGATGTGGGTGGAGAAGGTGGATAAGAGGTGGACTTTTGGCAATAAGAGGACGTCCCCAGGAGGTTTGCTCAGCCCTCTGCCATCAACTATGTCGGTCAGTCGCGACAGATATTAGCTTAAGGAAACTATTGCCCTTCTTCGAGGAACACGTTTATGGTAGGTACTTGGAACACCATACATATTTTATCGAGGGTCCAGGTTATCTATTTTCAACTTTATAAGACAGCGGTACACCTGCTCGGTCATGGCAGACTCAGTCACCACAGGGCCATTCTCAGCGACCGAGACACGATTCATAGCAAATGTCACTCGCTGGACGGCCACCGGACGCGCCTCTGTTTCCCCGGCGAGCTCCGTCTCCCTGGTAATGAATCACTCCGCGCCTCGCCTCGCCTCGCCTCGGAAGGCCCCGTCGCCTCGTTTCTGGAGACACTCGCCCTGTCACGAGGGACAGTCGCCTCGTTGTGCGATGCCGTCTCCGAGTTTCGAGTCGCCGTCTTTCGCGTCGTTTTGGGACGCCGCGTCGTCTCGTTTCGGAAGGCCCTGTCGCTCGCCTTGTTTGGGGCCTCGTTGCGTGACGCTCGGCTCCGTGTTCCGGCTCGGTGGACGCCTGAGGAGTGCGGTGACCGTCGGTAGCAGGTGGGCGGAGCCGGTGGTGACGGGACGTGACAGCAGTGTCCTCTGTAACGTCACGGCAGTGATGTGGCGGACGTCACGGCTGTGATGTGACGGACGTCACGGCTGTGATGTGATGGACGTCCCGGCTGTGATGTGACGGACGTCCCGGCTGTTATGTGACGGACGTCACGGCTGTGATGTGACGGACGTCACGGCAGCGTCCTCCGTGACGTCCATGGAGAGCCACCTTCCGGAGGCGGACAGACGAGGCGGACAGCGACAGAGAGTCTCTTCAGAGGAGATTGATGACCGAGTCTGGTGGTGGCCGGAGAATGGACGGATACTTCGTGGACAGTGGCCCGGCTGGGTGGGTGGAGCTGATGTTGTAAGTCATGGAGGACATCCCCGTGTTTTTGTCACCAGTGTCGCCACCGGCACCAGTGTCTATTGCCGTGACGATCATCGAATCGGTCCGCCACGGTTCGTCTGCTGACTAGTGTGATGTTCTGGCAGCAATTAACCGTGCAGTTGTTGGCCTGACTGTAGTGTGTAACCGTTTACGACCAACGTGGCATGGTCCCGACAGTGACTGTTTGGTGAAGCGCCACTGCGTCAAGCGCCACTGACACTCGCCGGGGTGTGGAGTTTTGCACGGTGCGTCCGTGCCGCTGGTGTCAAGGCGCTCAGCTGTACACTGTTTTGCACAGCTGATTGCATGTCGCGTAGGTGTGATATGCTCATGAAGCGATAGAGAATGTATTGAGCGGTACGAAATGCCCAGGGTTCTCAGCGTGCCGGCGTTCAAGTTTTACGATGTTGTAGGCATTTAGTTATTTATGGTGGAAAATGTGGTTCTGTATGGCCCAGTCGAGCGCCTGGGTGTCTGATCGACGCTGTAGCGTCAAACTCTGCACGTTGGCGGCGAACTAAGCGCGCTAAGGCTAAAGTGAACAATTGCGATCGTCGACCCGTTACCTGTTGTTGACGGCGCTCGCCGTTCGCTAACGTCCAATGGAATGCGGCAGAGTTCGTTGGAGCGCGATTCCGTTGGAACTCGGGACTCTGGAGTAGGTTGGGAGCGGGCGAGGCCTTGGATTGTGCGGGAGGGTGCTGCGGGTACGGATGAAGACGCGTTGTGAATGAGATGAACTGTGAATGGTGCGCTGATTTGAGTTATCGCCGCTGGATGAGACGGGGCGTGATGGATGAGATGCGCCACTTGAACGCCACTTCTGCGCCACATTACGCCGCATTCGCCGAGAAATGCGATTAAGAAGGGATCGAATGGATTGGAGAGAGAAGGGAAGAAGGTATGCATTGTGCGCGATCGGCGCCATGTGTGGCCGTCATGAGAGTCGGAGACGGGCTTTATTGGATTGTGATGCCGGTGATCATAGATTCATCAATCATGGAAGTCTCTCTGGATCGGACTGTCGGAACAAAGAAACTGAACGTTTCGGCTCCCGGGCCACCCACAGCGTGTGCGGACAGTGTTGAGTGGTTGTTATGGGCGCCAGCCGCCATATAACCACAAGAGTTGCGGCGCCCTAAAACCCCAATACACCACCACTCGAGTGGTTGGTACCGGACTGTTTCATCATCTTCATGATGTTGATGAAGTTTTTTTTAAGTTGAAGTTGATGTTGATGAAGTTGAGCAACATAGATGGATCCTGCTGGCTGCTCAAAACTGTTCTTCAAAAGTTATTGAAACGAATTATTCCCATGTCTGCCCAGGTACGAATCATTTTTTAGTATACATTGTACTGTTCTGTACTTGTTTCCTACACTGTTTTGTCCTGTTCTGTTGTGCTAAAAATATTGCGCGATCGGGTACTGCTCCAAGGGAGAGCGGTATGCTGTCTGTCCTCGTCTTCTATCCTGTTTTCTACCCTGCCGTCCTCCCCTGTCTCCTGACTGCTCTGTCTCCTGACTGCTCTGTCTCCTAATTGTTCTGTCTCCTGTCCGCTCTGTCTCCTGACTGCTCTGTCTCCTAACTGTTCTGTCTCCTGTCCGCTCTGTCTCCTAACTGCTCTGTCTCCTGTCCGCTCTGTCTCCTGACTACTCTGTCTCCTGACTGTTCTGTCTCCTGTCCGCTCTGTCTCCTGTCCGCTCTGTCTCCTGACTGCTCTGTCGCCTGACTGCTCTGTCTCCTGACTACTCTGTCTCCTGACTGTTCTGTCTCCTGACTACTCTGTCTCCTGACTGCTCTGTCTCCTAGCTACTCTGTCTCCTGTCCGCTCTGTCTCCTGACTGCTCTGTCGCCTGACTGCTCTGTCTCCTGACTGTTCTGTCTCCTAGCTACTCTGTCTCCTGTCCGCTCTGTCTCCTGTTCTGTCTCCTAGCTACTCTGTCTCCTGTCCGCTCTGTCTCCTGACTGTTCTGTCACCTGGCTGCTCTGTCTCCTAGCTACTCTGTCTCCTAGCTACTCTGTCTCCTGTCCGCTCTGTCTCCTAACTGTTCTGTCTCCTGTCCGCTCTGTCTCCTGACTGCTCTGTCTCCTGTCTGCTCTGTCTCCTGGCTGCTCTGTCGCCTGACTGCTCTGTCGCCTGGCTGCTCTGTCGCTTAGCTGCTCTGTCACCTGGCTGCTCTGTCGCCCGGCTGCTCTGTCGACTGGCTGCTCTGTCGCTTAGCTGCTCTGTCGCCTGGCTGCTGTCACCTAACTGCTCTGTCGCCTGGCTGCTCTGTCGCTTAGCTGCTCTGTCGCCTGACTGCTCTGTCGCCTGTCTGCTCTGTCGCCTGACTGCTCTGTCGCCTGTCTGCTCTGTCGCCTGGCTGCTCTGTCGCTTAGCTGCTCTGTCGCCTGGCTGCTCTGTCACCTAACTGCTCTGTCGCCTGGTTCGCACAGTCGTTTGGCCCGCCCCGTCGTCCGGCTCTGTCCGCTCTGGCCCGCTCTGTCGTCATGCCACATGTCCTGCTGTTCTGCCACCCTATGATGTCGTCCCAGCCTGTCGTCTGCCGTGCTGTCCGATCTCCCTCCCAGCCCCGTCTGCTCGCCCTCTATGCCGTGCTGTCCGATCTCCCTCCCAGCTCTGTCTGCTCGCCCTCTATCGTCTGGGCCGCCCCGGCCGGCTACCCGCCCTGTCGTACAGTTCTGCCGCCAGGCCGCCCCGGCCGGACCGCTCTAATGAGGTGTACACTGCCGACCAGCCACGCTTCCGTTCCCAGGCGCCTCTGCTGTGCCTGTTTACTGCTCCGCGCGCTGCTCTGCTCCACGCTGGACGGTCGGGGGAATGTGTGGTGGACCTGGACGTGGACAGTGCGCTGTTCATAAGAGAGGAGCGGGGACGGGAGAATGAGGCGGGGACGGGATAACGAGGCGGGGTGGGAGCATGAGGCGGGATGGGAGCAGGAGGCGGGATGACGGTTAGAACGGTGAACTAACTAGTGTTAGTTCACCGTAGAACTAACTAAGTTAGTAGTGCAGTTCATGAGCTGGACGGAGGACGGAGTAATAGGGGGGGGGGGGGCACTGGTCCAAGGGTGAACTACATGGGGGATATTCTAGGCGGGGATTTGGATATTTGGGGGATATCTTCGACAAACTGGGCAGGCTGATACTGAGCCATCTATGATGACAACTTTCGTTCTTCTGGACTACCGTTCTCTTCCACCGTGGTTGCAGTACATTTCGATGGACGCTGGCAGCACAGTTGCCACCGCTTCGCCTTCCACACAACCCCAGCGATCAACCCCACCCGTTCCTGCTCCAGTTTCTCCCCGTACTCGCTGTCCCATATCGCCCCTCCCCTCCAACGGAGCCGATTGTCTCCCCTGCGCCGTCTCCGCCGCCGGGCCGTCACACCGGCAGATCACGCCGCTCTCGGCCGCGCTGGGGCCGCCCTGGGGCCTGGGAGCGCCGTCCGGCAGACACTGCTGCGCCTCGGCCGCTCCCTCTGCGCTGCATTCACGTGGTAATAGCCATTGTCAGCGCTGTGGCCCGCCGCCGGAGGCCGCAGGACAGCTCGGCTGACGGCGGCTGACGGCGGCGGACAGACGGTGCCGGGTGCTGTCCGTTACCGCTGGCTGCTGGCTGCGCCCGACGGCCCTGCTGGTCGCCCTGCCCTGTTCTGTTCGTCCGTCGTGGGTTCTCAAGTCGCCTTTGTTGGCGTCGAGGCACGGTGCGGCGCGGCGCGGCTGCCGACCGGCACACCGGGGCCAAGGGATCACCTGGGTGCCCTGCCGGCGGCGGCGGCGGCCCTTTAACCCGCGCCGTCCCCACCTGGCGGCCGCAGGGGCGGACAAATCACGGTCAATGACGCCGCTCGGAGCCGGGCCGCCGCCGCCGCAGACTGGCCGGAGGCGGGGTGAGGAGCGGCTGGAGCGGCGGGGAACATAGCGACCGCGAACACTGAGGGAACTAGTGGCCGAGGAGCACAGGAGCGCACTAACGTTCGATCAAAACTACGTTGGATGGGCCTACGGAGAAGGACGCTGCTTGATCGAAGGAGTTGGGACGCATTTCAGTCGGAATCATCAGGGAAAGCGAAGAGTGGCGATGATTGAGTGGCGGAGGCTGAGGGGGACATGGGGACAGCGGAGGCTGAGGGGGACATGGAGACAGCGGGGACAGCGGAGGCTGAGTGGGACATGGAGACAGCGGAGGCTGAGGGGGACATGGAGACAGCGGGGACAGCGGAGACAGTGGAGACAGCGGGGACAGCGGAGGCTGAGGGGGACATGGAGACAGCGGGGACAGCGGAGACAGCGGAGACAGCGGAGACAGCGGGGACAGCGGAGACAGCGGAGGCTGAGGGGGACATGGAGACAGCGGGGACAGGGGCAGGAGAGACAGGCAGAGATTACACGCAAAATTGCCAAGTGTTCCTAATTTTATGCCGCTAGGGTGTCTGTTCTGTATTCGTATTGATCAATAGTTCGACCTGTCATAGACGCCAAATGACCACTATTGACAGAGCGCCTCAAAGCCCGAATCATTTCCAGGGAGGGCGACACAGTGATGCGGCGGGATGGCATTGGGGAGAGCCGAGAGGGTGTGGAACTGGGGGGGGGGGGCGCCTGTTGACCTGGCAAACGCGCCGGATGTTTGCCATATGGGCGGCGATGCGAGACTTGTGGAGAGGTTCGTGTCAGCATTGTTCTCTCCGTGCCGACGCGTCGCGGTTATTTTGGTGGAAACAATGCGGGAAAGCACTCCTAACCAGACGCCACCCGCCGCAGTCCCGTGTGGCTGCGAGGGCTGCGGTTCTGTAAGCAAGTTTTTGTGCCCCTTAGTAACAAAGTCATCTGATTTCACCACAGGAGCTTTCATCGTTGGCCATTGTGGGAGACCGGAGGGGGAGAGGTACCGCCACACATAGCGCTGACACGTACCGCTCTGTAACCTTCAGTGACTCCGTCTCCACCGCCGCCGCCGGGGTCGGCGTCGTTGTTTTTGCTCGGGTTTCCCGGCGTGATGGCACGCGTTTTTCTCTCCTGACGACTGCCTCGCGACGGGCACACTTGTTCTGCGCAGCAAATTAGGGCCCTCGCGCGCCCCGCGGACGAATTTACATAGCTCACCGCGTGTCCAGCAGGTCTCCCGACGATAACGCTTTGCTCCGCGCCGGCCTCCGCGCTCGTAACTGACGCATTCTTCGGTGTAATCAGCCGACTTTCCTCGGCGGGGCCGCCGCGCCCGCGGCGACATCTGTGGGAGGCCGCGCGAGGTAGTGGTGCGCTTTTTGTCCGGTTTTAAATCAAGAGGACCGGTGGTGGGTGCCTGAGGCGGTCGGTGGTGTGAGGTCTCACGTGGTGGACACGGCTCCTGGGGCGGGGTGGGGTGGGTTGTGTACAGGGACAGGGGTGAGAGGAATGGCGGTTGACCCTGACGTTTTGACGCAGTGGCGTGGAGAACAGAAGGGAGGACGTTTAGTCGATTTTCACAAGTCAGAATTTGTCAGTTCGGCAAGTCAGAAGTTGGTTTGTCGGCCAGTTAATGTAGGCTGAGGGAGCTCATTGTCCTTCGTTTAGCCTATTTAGGCAATTAAAATTAAAATTTGCATGTTACCTTTGCCTGTCTGGAATCCACCTGTCTTCCCAGCTCCCAGCTCATTAAGGGTTTCGTTTAAGTGGGCGTATTTCTAATTAACCCTGTCATAAATTTCAAGGATTTTTCACCTCTGGCTTAGCCCAAGTGGGCTAAGCTAGGCCCTGTTAAATGCTCCTGAACTAGGAAAATGAAGTTCATGGGGAAACACAGACTTTCGTAGTAAAACTATCAAGTTATGAATTATGCTTGGTATTTTGGCAATAAGGAGCTTCTTACACTTGTGTATCAGGGCCTCGCCATTGATATACTAAACCACAGATAACAGGAGACCTTGATTTTACACGAAATTCAGGCCACTGCAGTGAGGGGTGAAATTTGAAACGGAGCTGTTAAGCTGATACACTTTTATGTCTCGGCTCGTGAAAATGTGAGTCCAGCACCGTCGTTCACTGCTGTGCTTAAAATAAGAGGCCGAATATTTCGTGCCAAATCCAGGTCTCCTGTTATCTGTGGCTAAACCCATAAGTATCACAATATTTGCAACGACCAACCTTATAACTGTCGATTCCGAAACGTTACATATGTACCGTCTACCCAGCTACGGGTTGCGTCTGCCACATTTTCCCCGGCGTACCCAGGTGGCCCTCACAGATTGTCTTTGCCCGGCGATGCCGCCGTCCACCGCCTCCGAGCCGCCCGTTCGGTGTTTGCCGCGGTGGCCTCTTCAGGCGCCATGAAAGCCTCGTCGGCGGGCGGCCTCCACCACAGATGCCCGCTCCCAGCAGCCGGCGGCAGCACACAAAAGCGCGCTTTAGCCGGCCTAATTGGCCGCAACTTACCGTCGGCGCTGCCATTGGAGCTATAATTAAGAGCCGGCCCCCGTGGTGAGCTCGTCATCTCTGCGAAAATATCCGCTCCCGTCTGTCATACACCGGCCTGGTGCCGGCGATCACAGCAGACGCAGCGACGCTCTGCGAGTATCGGGTTTCCCGCCCGTTGGATTTTCAAAAGTCCCAGGGCACGTGCCGGCCGTCGTGGCTGGTCTTCTGCGTTTCTGCGCAGCCGACGCGCTGCGTCCGCCATGACAGTTGACGCCGAGCCCGCCGCGCGAGCCGGCGCTAATTGCTGTTTTCCCTCTTGATGAGCCGACTGGTTGTGAATTACATACCCCATTCATGGCGCGGATAAGTGCGAATTAGCGTTTCCAGTGGAGCGCCGAGCTCGACACGCGTCGTCATGCTCCTGATCGAGGGGACGGGGATGCAGGTGATGGTGCGACTCGGCTTCTCTCCGAGACGGATTTGACTAATTAAATGTGTCGGGAGGGGCACAGGAAGTCGCGTGTTCCGGTGCGGAGCGCGTGGTTCCCCTCTCGCCCGCCCCTTCGTTTGGTCTAGCGTAAATGAGGCGAAGGGTGTAATCAATTTGTGAGAGGTGGTTTGTTGTTTCGGCGTGGGTTTATTTGTGGAACGAAAGTGGGTGCTCGGGATCGCGACGGTGGCGTCGGCTCGCGAACACCTGGTCGTGGGATGGGAGTCGTCTGCGTGCGGGGTGTGATGGTACACCGGAAGTTCGTCAATCGCTCAGAAACATCTCAACTCATTCAACTGTTTTGAGAGTCAGAAACTCATTTATCTCCGCTTATCGTGGATCGAGCCCATTCTTGCGATGAAGAACGTTTTATATTTGTATATGTATTGTGCAATAGAGAAGAGACAAAGGTCTTCAGCTTGATCAAATGCCTGCACTATGACAAAAATATATCCTTGTTTTGCGTAAATCGTGCTTTAAAGTAAAGCAATACAATATAAACGATACTTACGTTGCGCCGTCTTTGAATGGTTTACGTTTTTACTAATCTAACCTCCGCTTCACTTAAAGGAAATAGTTCACCTTCGGAAAAGATTTCGGAACACGATTGTATTATATTTTTTTTATAGTTTCTTTTTTTCTTTTTAAAAATGGTCCCACATCGCGCCAATTCAGGACAGAAGGCTGTAAATTATTAATTGTATCGTGTGCGCTATTGGTCTGCGCATGCTCCATGCAGTGCTGACACAATTCAGACGGTACGGTATATCATATATGCGCCGCATTCCTTCGCCAAAAGGTCAAATATCTTCGGCTGGAGAGTCTTTTCAGTCAAGAAAACAGTCAAGATAATGATTTCTCAACACGGGCTACAAAACTGCTATCTCAGTTTAAAACTAATGTTGAAGGTGGACTATTTCCTTTAACAGTCTCCGCCAAGATCACTGCAAATTTGTACGAAATTTCTCATGGTCCGCCGTCTCCGCCCGCCCGTTTCCGCCTCTGTGTCAGTGTCTGGAGTGTGTCATTGGCGGATCACAGGGTGCCGCCCTGTCACCACTCTCTGACGCAAATAGGTCACGAACGCTCCCCTCCGCACACACGCACACCTCTCCGCCACGCACGCACACAACTCCGCCACGCACGTACACAACTCGCGTCCGCACACAACGGACGAGACGTGACAGTGCTGAACATGGGTGGAGTTTCCTCTTCAAGTGTTTGAGCCATTGACCCACTAACTTTTGCCAGCTTTGAGCGTATTCTGACATTGCAAGGGATATTTTGCAATTTGTGAACCCAACAAGTGACATTTCACTTTACCAACTTTTGGCGAATGGTCCGCCCACGAAAGCGCATCTTTACTAACCATAGGCGTACGCAAGGGGGGGGGGACGGGGCAATTACCCCCCCTGAAGGTCTGTACGTGTCCCCTTTGGTCGAAAAAATGAATGATTTTTGTTATTTTTTCTTAAAGAGAAAAATGGTGAAAATATACCCTTCTCAAAATATAGTGGGCCAAATCCGGTGAGTTTTTTTTGGTGGGGGTACTTTATGCCCCCTGAAAAAAATGGCCCCCTTCTGGAGTAAATTCTGGGTACGCCACTGCTACTAACGCCCTCCCTTTCGGAGCAATAACGCTGGAGGCGAGGCGGTGCCGGCGCACCCGACGGTGGTGGCGGCATTCGAGGCGCAACGTCCTCGGCGGCGGCGGCGGCCGTGGCGCGACGGTGACGATAAGTGACGCGGTTCGGCGAGCGCCGGTCAGATCTGCGCGCCGTTCGTCACGCCGCGCCCGCCGCCGGTACGTCACAATGGCCGCGGTCCGTGGCGCGCGACAATAGCGGCGCACCAGCGGCGGATGGAGGTGGCGCCGGGGCTTTGTTGGGTGGTAGAATCGTGGGTTGTGGGGAGCTGTGACTAGAGGTTTTGTAGGAATTTCTAAGACTGCTACTGCTGAGTTTGCTAGTTGGTTCCTGGAGTTCATGACAAAACAGTTCAGTGTGCTGCTACTGCTGAGTTTGCTAGTTGGTTCCTGGAGTTCATGACAAAACAGTTCAGTGTGCCTTTTGTTTGAAATCCGCAGGAGTTTTGTTTATGAATACTGTGAGTAATTTCTATAAAGTGCATGCTAAGGAAACATTTTAAATTTGAAGCTTGGAACAGTTATACATATATAGCGCAATCATCAAACTGAAGGTAGAAGTAAATATGTGTTTGGCGAGGTGCTGAAAGCGAGAGCGCTCAGATTCGAGTCTGTTGTTTTGGTGTGCTGCGAGTCTCCCTCAGGCGGTCTTCCGAATTGCGTGACCCGGGCGTTCGGTTGGATCACGCGTCGCGTGGATGATTATGGATGATGATTAGCGCGTGGATGATTGGGCTGACGTGTTCCGAGATGCGGCAATCGAGTCGTCAGGAGGCCACCGAGGCGCGGAGTGGAGCCAGTCGACGGTCCGATCGAGTCGTCAGGAGGCCACCGAGGCGCGGAGTGGAGCCAGTCGACGGTCCGATCGAGTCGTCAGGAGGCCACCGAGGCGCGGAGTGGAGCCAGTCGACGGTCCGATCGAGTCGTCAGGAGGCCACCGAGGCGCGGAGTGGAGCCAGTCGACGGTCCGATCGAGTCGTCAGGAGGCCACCGAGGCGCGGAGTGGAGCCAGTCGACGGTCCGATCGAGTCGTCAGGAGGCCACCGAGGCGCGGAGTGGAGCCAGTCGACGGTCCGATCGAGTCGTCAGGAGGCCACCGAGGCGCGGAGTGGAGCCAGTCGACGGTCCGATCGAGTCGTCAGGAGGCCACCGAGGCGCGGAGTGGAGCCAGTCGACGGTCCGATCGAGTCGTCAGGAGGCCACCGAGGCGCGGAGTGGAGCCAGTCGACGGTCCGATCGAGTCGTCAGGAGGCCACCGAGGCGCGGAGTGGAGCCAGTCGACGGTCCGATCGAGTCGTCAGGAGGCCACCGAGGCGCGGAGTGGAGCCAGTCGACGGTCCGATCGAGTCGTCAGGAGGCCACCGAGGCGCGGAGTGGAGCCAGTCGACGGTCCGATCGAGTCGTCAGGAGGCCACCGAGGCGCGGAGTGGAGCCAGTCGACGGTCCGATCGAGTCGTCAGGAGGCCACCGAGGCGCGGAGTGGAGCCAGTCGACGGTCCGATCGAGTCGTCAGGAGGCCACCGAGGCGCGGAGTGGAGCCAGTCGACGGTCCGATCGAGTCGTCAGGAGGCCACCGAGGCGCGGAGTGGAGCCAGTCGACGGTCCGATCGAGTCGTCAGGAGGCCACCGAGGCGCGGAGTGGAGCCAGTCGACGGTCCGATCGAGTCGTCAGGAGGCCACCGAGGCGCGGAGTGGAGCCAGTCGACGGTCCGATCGAGTCGTCAGGAGGCCACCGAGGCGCGGAGTGGAGCCAGTCGACGGTCCGATCGAGTCGTCAGGAGGCCACCGAGGCGCGGAGTGGAGCCAGTCGACGGTCCGATCGAGTCGTCAGGAGGCCACCGAGGCGCGGAGTGGAGCCAGTCGACGGTCCGATCGAGTCGTCAGGAGGCCACCGAGGCGCGGAGTGGAGCCAGTCGACGGTCCGATCGAGTCGTCAGGAGGCCACCGAGGCGCGGAGTGGAGCCAGTCGACGGTCCGATGGGCTCGCTATGAAGGCTGCTGTCAGTCAGAGCTTTGAGTTCGGCTGTTGGTGATGGCGACCGGAGTGTAAAGAGGGAAGTATTTAGCCGGTTTCTGACGTTTGCTCAAGCGATGTTGCAAGAGGCCGCCCTGCAATGTCGCTATAGGTGGCGCTGGTGTCGTGGCGAGGTGTCGTGGCGAGGTCGTGGCGAGGTGTCGTGGCGAGGACTTCTTGCAGAAGTCTGCAACGAGCTATTGTGTATATTTACTATTTACCACGTCTGCTGCAGTGTGCATTGCTTTGATCAGGCGTCAGTGTCTTGGAATTCAGATTTGTGATTGATAATTTCAATGGCATATGGGCGTCACGCAACCCCGAAGTTGCGGCGCCCTAAAACCCCAAAACACACAATGACAGTAGCATATCTATTTTCAGAATTTCATTGTTGCGATTTTTGGCTTTGATTTTGCTCAAATATTGCCTGTGGTTTGAATTTATTAGACCTCTGCTAATACGAATGTTCAACTCCACCCGGAAGCCATCCCACTCTTTCTTTTCGCTTCCAGTCGGTGCGGCATCCCTGTTCACCTTCCAACCCTCAACTCCCGTCAGTCTTCCCTTTCGGTGCTCCAACCAGGTGCCGTACCCTGCTGACCACTGGTCGGCCAGGTGATGGTTGCTGTCCGAGTGACAAGGTCACATCAGCCGACACTCCTACTCTCAGACTACCGCCGTCTGTCCGGCTCTGCCTCCCAATCACCGACAATAGCAGGCTGCGTCTGACGCGGCAGTATGCCCGCCGCGCCGGCCGTTGGCCGGGTCGGTGGCGGGCGCTTTCAAGGTTTTGAGTGTGCGCTACCCGTCACTCGCGCCTGTTTCCGTCGTCGGCAGTTTGTCTGTCGGTCCGTCATTCGTCTGCCGGTCCGTCATTTGTCTGTCCATCATTCGTGAGACAGTCATGTCGGGTACTTTATCCGTCCCCACGCTCTCCCATCCGTCCACTTACCCGCCCAACCGTCCGTCAATTCGTCTTGTACCCGTCCGTCTTCACCCGTACTCTTGCATTTTGTGATCCATCTCAGGCTGACCTGCGGAGTAAGGTTCTGTGTTGCGCCAGGTGACCAAGGCATCCGTCGGTCACTCTCGTCTACCTCTGGACGGCCACGTACCCCTCTGATGTCCATCCTCTCTCCCTCCCCTGACCAGGGGCGGCACGGCTGGACCCTGACGAGGGGTGCGTCCCTGGCGAGGGGCTCGTCCCGCGGAGAGGGGCTCGTCCCCCGGCGAGGGGTCTCGTCTCGCGTCCGTCGAGGGCCGGGTAGGGAGCAGCTGGTCGGGTTAACGCGGACGGAGTAGGCGTGAGATTGGACTGGGCAGCGCGTCTCCGGTGTGTGGGACGACAGCGCTAACGGAAAAACGAAGGGGTGCTCCCGGTGGGGGGGGGGGGGGGGGCGTCAGGCACGTGCCGAGGAAGGGGACTGGGTGGCACGGTTGTGTGAACAACTGACACTGGGGAGACTTGGGGTGATAAGTGTGTGGACTGTGGGTTTTGTTTGGTGTAGGTGAGATGTAGAGTCTGGAGATGTGTCTAGCAGATGCGGTGTGGGTGAGGTTACAGTAATACATCTTTTTGATTGTTTTGATTGCGCTGTTCTATAGTTTATGCAGCTTCTAGTTGTGATTTGAGCAACGCTGAAATAGAAAGTGATATTCCTCCTATTGTGGTGACACCTTCTCTTCAGGCCTCGTTTCGGAGCCAGTTAACTTCACTGATTCATTCTTGCGCCGTACGAACTGTGTTCCATTGGCCTTCTGTTGGCTTTAATTATTCACGACGTCGATAAACGGCTAACCAAATACCCAACAGCTGACGAAACTTGCCACATCCCGCCCATAGCGCAACGCATGTGGTCTCCTTGCGTAATCGCGCGGACAATGCGTCGTACGCAACTCGATTTATTGGGTACTGTGTGTGGAAAATGCTGAATCGTCGGTGAGATGCGGTGGTGGCGCCACCGTCGGCGCGCTCAAGAGATGTTGCAAGAGGCCGCCCTGCAATGTGGGTATAGGTGGCGCTGGTGTCGTGGCGAGGTCCCACGTCTTGCAGAAGTCTGCAAAGGAGCCAGTGTGTGTCACTGTCTGCTGCAATGTGCAATGTGCATTGCTAATGCTTTGATCGACGTCAGTGTCGTAATACTGGAAAGGTTGGATATTTTTGCGTGATTTGCAAGACCGGAAGGGTGGAACTTCCGGTGGAATTTGAGAGGGTGGATGTGTCTCGACGGGCCGTCTTTTCACGCCGTGTTATGTTATGCGGCGTATTATATTATGCGTTGTTCTCATGGCCATGTCCAATGTGTAACGAATCGGAGATACATAGGCGAAGTTAGCTATGCGCATATTTATGACGCTAAAAACTAAATGAAAGGCTAATCCGAATCGCTATAAATCATCCATTTTAGACACGACCTTGTCGTCGGTTGTAGAGGCCGCCCGTCACTTGTTTTCCAAACTGGCCACTAAACGCTGCGTTATCCAAACTGCCCACTAAACGCTGCGTTATCCAAACTGGCCACTAAACGCTGCGTTATCCAAACTGGCTACTAAACGCTGCGTTATCCAAACTGGTCACTAAACGCTGCGTTATCCAAACTGGTCACTAAACGCTGCGTTATCCAAACTGGCCACTAAACGCTGCGTTTTCCAAACTGGCCACTAAACGCTGCGTTATCCAAACTGCCCACTAAACGCTGCGTTATCCAAACTGGCCACTAAACGCTGCGTTATCCAAACTGGCTACTAAACGCTGCGTTATCCAAACTGGTCACTAAACGCTGCGTTATCCAAACTGGCTACTAAACGCTGCGTTATCCAAACTGGCCACTAAACGCTGCGTTATCCAAACTGGCTACTAAACGCTGCGTTATCCAAACTGGCTACTAAACGCTGCGTTATCCAAACTGGCTACTAAACGCTGCGTTATCCAAACTGGCCACTAAACGCTGCGTTATCCAAACTGGCTACTAAACGCTGCGTTATCCAAACTGGCTACTAAACGCTGCGTTATCCAAACTGGCTACTAAACGCTGCGTTATCCAAACTGGCTACTAAACGCTGCGTTATCCAAACTGGCTACTAAACGCTGCGTTATCCAAACTGGCCACTAAACGCTGCGTTATCCAAACTGGCCACTAAACGCTGCGTTATTTACGGAGGTCGGTTGTACCACGATGGGAACGTTCAGCACACCACCGTTCATAAGCAACTAATAGCTGACGCGCTGAACAATCAGAACCATTGCAATAACATTGTCAGTATGCTCGCTCAAACATCAGCGGCTGAGCCGGTTGTACTATTTCGTTTGAATATCGCATAGCCTACCGAACCGTAGCACGTGCGTCCATCACCATCAAAGAGCCTCTAGTTTTCCATTGCACGCTTAGTGCTCACCTAGTGGCACTACCTCAGTGGTAGTTATCATCTAAGTAGTCAATTGAGTAAGCGCGCACCTGGGTTAGTTCTACGAAGTGTCGTGGCTATAGCACGTCCCGCCGCCGGCCGCGCCGCCGGAGGGGCCGCCGGAGGGAAGCGGCTATGATTGATGTGGGAGTGATGTCTGGCCGACTTCCGATCACCTGGCGCTCGCCGGACGGAGGGGGGGGAGGTCAGCTCAGGATCGGGGGGGGGGGGGGGTCTGCTGACCACACGTCCGCCGAAACTGTGATTTACCGCTGCCAACTGCTGGACATGGTGGAGACGAGGGAGGATTAAGAGACGGGAAGACAGATGGCGACTGGGGAGGTGTGCAGTGTGCACTGCTCACCGCAGGCTGGAAATGAGGAGTGACTGGCGGTGTCTAGGGGCAGACAGGGGGTGTTTATGACCATGGACAGGGGAACGGGGTGGGGTGAACAGTGAACACTGAACAAGCAGACGCTTCGTGGTGGTCTGAGGGTCTTGTTCTGGGCAGCCGTCTGTCTGCTGGGGTGAGAGGAGGCTGCTAAAAACAGACGCTCTGGGGGGGGGGGGGGGGGGGGTAGCGGCACGTGCCGTGGATGGACAGCTGAGGTGGTGGTCAGGGGGGGGGGGGGCTCGCATCAGGCCATATGTCGCCGACTGGTGCTGGTAGGGAAGTTATATCGTAATCACAATCATCAGTAATCATAGGAAACCACGCATCACCACCACATATTCTTCCGCCAACTCCTCCAAACCTCCAAACCACCACCGAACAGAAGTGGTCTGTGGTCTCGGCCAGCTCCACCGTGGCGGTGGAGCTGGGATACGGGATACGGGAGCTGGAGCATCCAGTGCTCCCGCGGCTGATATGTTGGTGGTTCTTTTCTCACGGCGGGTGGCGGCGGAGCCTGGTGGCAGGATTGTGGTGTGGGTCCGCGAGGCCGAATCGTGTCCGAATCGTGGCTGAATATGTATGTCTTGGTAACGTTGTTGTAACGGCTGCGGGACCATGGTATGGACATTCATTATGTGAAATAACGGCACCGGGTGCGCGGTACGGTGTTTTTTTAATGTATTTATTTACATGCTTTTATTTGTGTTTTTTGTTCATGCATTAAACAACGGGCGAGTAGCACCCACTAACATATACGAAGTCTTCAATTCAAGATCGATGATTTTATTTTCCTGTCGAATGTTCATAGCAGCACGAATAATGCGGAGCTTAGTGCAATGCCTGCTTTTGTGATACATGAACGTCTGCTTGAAATCAACTCCAATGTCATCTAGCTCACCGGGCGACTCATAACCCCAAGAGTGTTGTCGTTTCGTACGTGTGCATATCGCCTCGTCAGCCGCATAGCAGTGCTGGACTAATAGCCGCCGCTGCCACCTGTGGTCAACACGCAGCTGACCTGCATATCAAGCAGTGCGACGTAGGCTGTCATTCAAATACAGGTGTTGGTCACCAATTACACAAACCGTTTCTCTACATCTGCCTGGCACATGACACGTGTCTCACGTGCTGTCATGAAAGTGGAATTCTGTCCCACTGTGTTTACCTGCCGGGGGCTGTTTGTCCAATCCGTCAAATATGCACCGTACTCCTAGTTTCTCTCCATTTGCCTTCGTTCCGTACGCGTGTCGCGTGTCCAATCTGTATCCTATTTACAGCTTTTCCCCCATTTGCGTTCATTCCTCACTCAGTGTCACGACCCGCGGCTGGTCCACTGGACCCGGCGTACGAGAGGTCCTAAATTCCGCCATGTCAGGACCTCTCGCACCGCGCTCTATACGGCCATTTGTCGGGTCTCGCGCCTCCGCAGATTGGCCGCGCGGGCGGTCCTCACTTTACACACACACGGTCCTCGCTTCACACACACACGTTCCTCGCTTCGCAAATCACCGGCCCACCACAGTGTGTAAGGAGACACTTTCTCCCGGGCCGGGCCGCCCGCTGTCTGACCTCTGGCCCCGTGATATGGCCCGTGACCTCCGACCGACCTCGTGATATGCCCCTGCGGTGTTCGTCCATCACTGCGCTCTGGAGCCAGCCGCTTTGGACTTACCTGTCGCTGGTGCTTGGGAGTACCTGCACATTACCAAAGCTTTGTGTCGTCAATATGTGTAATGCTTTTCAATAATGCATCGTCGTCTTCCCCATTCTCGATCATCGCTTTCATATTTCTCTGAACCCTGACCTCGATGTGTGCGTATGTGCGAGTGTGCGTCTGTGTGTCTGTGTGTCTGTGTGTCTGAGTGTCTGTGTGTCTGTGTGTCTGTGTGTCTGTGTGTCTGTGTGTCTGTGTGTCTGTGTGTCTGTGTGTCTGTGTGTCTGTGTGTCTGTGTGTGTGTCTGTATGTCTGTGTGTCTGTGTGTCTGTATGTCTGTGTGTCTGTGTGTCTGTGTGTCTGTGTGTCTGTGTGTCTGTATGTCTGTATGTATATGTGTATGTGTGTCTGTGTGTGTGTGTCTGTGTGTCTGTCTGTATGTCTGTGTGTCTGTGTGCCTGTGTGTATGTGTGTCTGTATGTCTCTGTGTATGTGTATGTCTGTGTGTGTCTGTGTCTATGTCTGTATGTATGTGTGTATGTGTGTATGTATGTCTGTGTATGTATGTCTGTGTGTCTGTGTGTATGTATGTATGTATGTATGTATGTATGTATGTATGTATGTATGTATGTATGTATGTATGTATGTATGTATGTATGTATGTATGTATGTATGTATGTATGTATGTATGTATGTATGTATGTATGTATGTATGTATGTATGTATGTATGTATGTATGTATGTATGTATGTATGTATGTATGTATGTATGTATGTCTGTATGTCTGTGTGTATGTGTGTGTGTGTATCTGTGTGTGTCTGTGTGTGTCTGTATGTCTGTGTGTCTGTATGTCTGTGTGTCTGTGTGTCTGTGTGTATGTGTGTATGTATGTCTGTGTGTCTGTGTGTCTGTATGTCTGTATGTCTGTGTGTATATGTGTGTGTCTGTGTGTATATGTGTGTGTCTGTGTGTATGTATGTCTGTATGTCTGTATGTCTGTATGTCTGTGTGTCTGTGTGTCTGTATGTGTGTGTCTGTGTGTCCGTCGGTCCGCTCGCCCACGTGCGTCGCTGGCCGCGAGTGTTTGACGCGGCGATGGTGTGTCAACTCTCCAGCTAATGTGTCCCTTTATCGGCTGCGTTTTCAGGTAAGTGTCCCGGTCGCTGATGGACTGGCGGCGAAGCTGCGGCTGCACGCGGCGGCTGCACGCGGAGCTGACTGGTGGAGCTGCGGCGCGGCGGTGTGGAGAGGCGGTGTGGAGAGCTGAGTACCCGGCTGGTGAGCCAGTGGTGAGGTGTTGTAGGTAATCCTAGAGTTGTCTCTCAGGTATAATCGAACCGTTGGTGATAATCATTTGTGTTAGGTATGCTATATCCAATGGCGAAAAATGATATGATTTCGGCTATTTGTCATAGCGAAGCTATGATGAAGAAATGTATTCTTCGAGATAATTTATTACTTAAACCTCGTCCGGGTAGGGCAAAATCACTACGTGTTCGGGTAGGGGGGGGGGGGGGGGGGGTACGACCCCCTAGCGTTTCGCCCCTAATTGAGCTAGAGCTTCGATTAAACGAGCTTGTTGCTTGTGACTAGAGGAAGCCGCTGATACCCGATTTTAAGGTCTAGGGTCATTAGGTGACCTCTGAGGGTCATGTCAATGACCCAAAAGTCATACAAATTGTAAATGCGTATAATTTGAATTTTATCGAGCTAGAATCGTGAATGAGCATATCATAGTGATTAATGGGTGCCAAATTTGCAATCAGCGTCACAAAATGTCCTAGAAACTGCCAAATTCCAAAAAAAATCAGGTCAGGTCATCTGAGGTCAGTGACCTCGGTTGACTTGTGGAAGCCCATGATCCCCAGTGGAACATATGATTATGTAAAATGGATCCCAAATTTGAAATCAGCGTCACAAACTGTCCAAGAAACCGCCAGAAGCCAAACAAAAAAAATCTGAGGTCATCTGAGGTCAATGACCTGGGTTGACCTTTGAAAAGGTCAATCGAGGTCACAATATCAGTGGAAACCACAACTGTCACCTGGAAACACCTGTGCATATGCTCCTGAACAACAAACACTCGGAAACTGCACAAGTTACAAGCATCGATACTACGGGACGCCAGTTGCGCCTGACATGACCTTGAGAAACAGGTCACGGGTCATGTGGGTTAGAAGTTCAAAATTGTCAAAATATGTGTCAAATTGTTCAAAAATAGGGTACTGAAAGGTGCATCGCAATCGGTTGGAAACTACGCGAGTTATTTCTGAAAAACCGAGGGGGTGGCACCCCCCCCCCCCCCCCCCACCACCCCCGGGCGAGGGTTAAGTGAAAGACCGAAGTAAAAACTTGAAAGAACATCATTAATGACGGAAACAAGCGTTTTCATGTGCTCTCCATCAAATCAAATGAGCTTGAAATTGGATCTCCAGTGAGTTGTTGATTTTCACTTCAAACCAGTAACACCAATCCGCTAGATTAAGGGCTTCAAAAGACCTCAAGAAGAGGCTATTCAGACCGAAACGGCGCGGTTCGGAGAGAGAGAGACCGTCATAAACCGTAATCTCCGAAGCCTGCTTCCAAGCACGGGTGTCCTCCGAGCCTGTTGTGCTTTTCAAGGGAGCTTAAGCTTAGCGCTGATAAAAAGCCTCATTCTGCGCATCGGAAAGCCTATTCTGGTCGGCCGTATTTACTTTCTGGCGTTATTGCCTGGGTCTTCTGAGTATTTCGGGACCGGCACGTGGCTCGCACACTTCTGGCGCTGCTGACAGGAGGTTCACCAGGTGTCAACGCCTGCCCACACCACGCCTCTGAATCATGATGCAAGCAGGGGTTGCATCAGACGAAGCAGCTGCTGCTGCCATTCATATAACGAACACATGATCCACGATCTGGGCGCGTCGCTAGCAGCCTTGGACAAACTCATATATGGGATGAGACACATGCGCCCAAGTGATCTTGGTGCGTTTTGGTGGCCAGCTGGCGTAGGGATAGGATCGCTGCCGATAGGATCGCTGTCTCCTGTGCCTTGGATCGGGGATCGACTCCCCAACGGATCCCGTGTATAAGATGTGGTCTTGCCACCATTCTGCCTTGGAACAGAGCGAGCGTTCCTGACATCTTAGTATGGTAGGTAGCAGTTGCTCTGTTGTAAAACCCTGGGATAGCAGTTAGCACAGTGAACAATGTTGGCGTCCGTATTGTTCCTTGTGTATATAGGGGAAGCCCATGTCTTTTGAGACAGGTCTGGTTTACATTTGTCCTGCTATGGCCCGACGCCGTATCAGCCTGGCTACACCGAATCGCTGCTGGAACCCTAACGACCTTCACGGGGAGACAACTCATAACGACCTTCACAGGAGATGTCCTGTGGGGATTGTAATTGACGGTGACTCGCTATGGTCCGTTGGCCGTGGGTGAGATGGATGCGCTCTGATGTCGAGGCGGCCGGAGATTCGTTAGAGATGTGTGAGGTGTGAAATGCGCCGCCAACGCGACGCAAACATGTCAAGGCCGGCTTATGTGCGTGTCAAGCGTGTCGGAGATAAGGGAATATATTTGATAAACCTCGGTCAGATGGTCACACACTATTTTGATTATATTGGTTTTAATATATGACTGTGTTGGGTTCTGGAGAAAGAGAGTCAACGTTTAGAAATGCTAAACAGTGCATTGATTGCGAAATTCTCCTCTATCGCAATTAAATTGGCCACAGTGAGATGATATGATTTATAAGTCTTAGCTGCCACAGCAGGAGAACCAGGGACTTCGCTTCGTAGAAGGCGAGTGCTCCCACAAATTAAGTCTACAAAATCTAGCCACATCCGCATGGTTTTCGCGGAACCAAACAACTCTAGAATTGCACACACATCCCCACGACTTTCTGAGCATCCCTGCACCCCTGCTGGTTCAAAATCATCCGACTTCGCCTGGCATTTGGCACGGTGCCGCCTCCGCACGTGATGGTGATGCAACTGCACCTCCCGGCCGACCACCCTGGCCGGTGGTGTCTGTTTTGACGTATCGAGCGGAAGTGCTAAGCGCCCGTCTTGCCCCTCTCTCGCCGTCTGTCCGGTTGGTGATCGGTACAACACGGGGTACAACACGGGCGCTGACGGTTAGTGGTGGGGTGATACATTGGAGGAAGATGCTCCACGCCGGCGCTGCGCGCGAGAGGGGTTATTGGAGTCGGAAGTTATACCGGATGTGGCTGAGATCTGTTGGATGTCCAGACGTTTCAAGAGTGTTTGCCTCAGCTGACAGAAAATCAGACTCGATATATATATATATATATATATATATATATATATATATATATATATATATATATATATATATATATATATATATATATATAAAAACTGCGGTACTTTTGCCTGCATCTGCTTCCTTTATCGGCATACATAATACGTTTTATCATCTGACAACCAGTTTGCTTACAAAGACTCTTTTCCAACACCAGACACGCGCTCTCACGCTGCATATCATTGTGATCACTGTTTCGTTATCCCCCTGCATCGAACCCTCAGCCTGATATTTTCATTGGGCCGCTCCACGCCTATAGACCAGATGGTATCTACCCCATTATGGGCACGCTGTTTGTTGTAGGCGCCAGCTTCACACCTCTCTTCTCCTCACGTGTATCGAATTACCGTAATGGTATGCCTTGTTACTACTGAACTGTGTGAATCGTTAACACTTAACTCAGTATTTTATGCGGACATCGCAAACACTGAGTTACACACGGATCACCTCGCCCTTGTACTATGGTTATTTATTTACTCCGAATATAAATCATTACCCTGAGAATCATCAACAGAATCGGTCAGCCGAATCACCTCACCCTTGGTTATTCACTCCGAATCTAACTCCATCACCCTGAGAATCATCAACGGGTGGCATTTGGACCACCTTCGAATTACCCACACTTACCTCTGATCACCCCGATCGCCAATCGCCGAATTCGAATACCGGTCAGACGAGTCGTGGTCAGGTTACGGTAGGACGAGATGAGTTCATATTATTCTCACTGTGAACTGGATAAAGTTTTTTACGTGGCCCAGTCCACCGGCCGTTGTGACTATGACTCGCCCCGGGGGAGCCGGAGCTGGATCGAAGGTGATGAGGACTGATAAGGCGCGTGGAGACAGTGTTTCAGAAGATTAAAAGTCGCTCAAGTTATAACTGCTCGTGAAGAAGTCCGTCAGTTAACCTTTTAAAAAACTGGTTGAAGTTATGACTACTCGTGAAGAAGTCTGCGACCTCGTCAGAGTTTGAAACAGTCCAAGCCGTTGAATAAGAAAATATTCTGAACCGAAGAAAACACCACTTTGTCCTAACATTGCGTCCCCTAGTGGTGTTATCCTAAAACACCAGGGATGAGATCACATCGTTCGTGGCTCGTACGTACATCGTTCGTGGCTCGTACGCACATGGCACGTGGCTCGTACGTGGCACGTGGTACGTGGCACAATCGGCGTCGCGTGCTGCTGCGTGGCCAACCCTCGTGCGTGGCGTCACATTTGTATGACGCACTGCTTTGTGTGCCTCGTGGGTCGGTATCCACAGCAACACACCTGTGTAGTGATTCTGGGGGATGAGTTATCCGTGGTGCTAATTAATTGGCCGATAATGGTGCTAGTCTACACGCGCCGGCAATCAAATGTTGTCATTTTGTTTGTTTTTTAAGTTTTGTGCGGTTTTGTGAATAGCTAGCTTTCACGGGTGACGTTTAATATTCAAAGTTGCGGCGTCTTTCGGCCCAAGTCACCACCACCAACAGCTGTGTCTCTGCACCGTCCAATTATAGTGAAAAAGCACACCCAATTAATACACGATAAACGGCCTGGGTCTCCACTGCGGCGGCACGACCGCTATGTCGGCTGAGGTGCGGATCGATACGCTCGTTGCCAGTCCTGGCACGGATGGCTGGGTATCGTTTCCAGTCCTGGCACGGATGGCTGGGTATCGTTTCCAGTCCTGGCACGGATGGCTGGGTATCGTTTCCAGTCCTGGCACGGATGGTATCGATGTAACTCTAGTGAGGCTTTGCATCATTGAGCTGTACCAGGGGTGTCGTACCGCTGCCGCAGTGTACCAGGGGTGTCGTACCGCTGCCGCAGCGTACCAGGGGTGTCGTACCGCTGCCGCAGCGTACCAGGGGTGTCGTACCGCTGCCGCAGTGTACCAGGGGTGTCGTACCGCTGCCGCAGCGTACCAGGGGTGTCGTACCGCTGCCGCAGCGTACCAGGGGTGTCGTACCGCTGCCGCAGCGTACCAGGGGTGTCGTACCGCTGCCGCAGTGTACCAGGGGTGTCGTACCGCTGCCGCAGTGTACCAGGGGTGTCGTACCGCTGCCGCAGTGTACCAGGGGTGTCGTACCGCTGCCGCAGTGTACCAGGGGTGTCGTACCGCTGCCGCAGTGTACCAGGGGTGTCGTACCGCTGCCGCAGTGTACCAGGGGTGTCGTACCGCTGCCGCAGTGTACCAGGGGTGTCGTACCGCTGCCGCAGTGTACCAGGGGTGTCGTACCGCTGCCGCAGTGTACCAGGGGTGTCGTACCGCTGCCGCAGTGTACCAGGGGTGTCGTACCGCTGCCGCAGTGTACCAGGGGTGTCGTACCGCTGCCGCAGTGTACCAGGGGTGTCGTACCGCTGCCGCAGTGTACCAGGGGTGTCGTACCGCTGCCGCAGCGTACCGGGGGTGTCGTACCGCTGCCGCAGTGTACCAGGGGGTGTCGTACCGCTGCCGCAGCGTACCAGGGGTGTCGTACCGCTGCCGCAGTGTACCAGGGGTGTCGTACCGCTACCGCAGTGTACCAGGGGTGTCGTACCGCTGCCGCAGCGTACCAGGGGTGTCGTACCGCTGCCGCAGTGTACCAGGGGTGTCGTACCGCTGCCGCAGCGTACCAGGGGTGTCGTACCGCTGCCGCAGTGTACCAGGGGTGTCGTACCGCTGCCGCAGCGTACCAGGGGTGTCGTACCGCTGCCGCAGTGTACCAGGGGTGTCGTACCGCTGCCGCAGCGTACCAGGGGTGTCCTACCGCTGCCGCAGTGTACCAGGGGTGTCGTACCGCTGCCGCAGCGTACCAGGGGTGTCGTACCGCTGCCGCAGTGTACCAGGGGTGTCGTACCGCTGCCGCAGCGTATCAGGGGTGTCGTACCGCTGCCGCAGTGTACCAGGGGTGTCGTACCGCTGCCGCAGTGTACCAGGGGTGTCGTACCGCTGCCGCAGCGTACCAGGGGTGTCGTACCGCTGCCGCAGTGTACCAGGGGTGTCGTACCGCTGCCGCAGTGTACCAGGGGTGTCGTACCGCTGCCGCAGTGTACCAGGGGTGTCGTACCGCTGCCGCAGCGTACCAGGGGTGCCGTACTGCTGCCGCAGCGTACCAGGGGTGTCGTACCGCTGCCGCAGTGTACCAGTGGTGTCGTACCACTGCCGCAGTGTACCAGGGGTGTCGTACCACTGCCGCAGTGTACCGGCGTGTGATCGGTGCCGTGCTGGGGCGTCGGAGTGGAAAACACGGTCCAAAAAAGGCCGCGGTGACGGAAAATTGGACATTTTATGCGGTTGGCTGGCAATTGTCTGAGGGATGAAGATCAGTGAAGCGAATTCATTCTCATTGTGGTGCATTCGGTCCGAGAGGGAAACTAATTAGGCTTTTGACGGATCAGAGTAGTGCGGTGCAGAGTAGTGAAAAAGTACCAATCAAATATTGAGAGTTATTGTTATTTGTTCGGATGCAGTTTGTAATTAACTATACTATTAATCATCAGCATTGACGTCACCAATAGGATAATTACATCACCCAATCAATAGTCCTAATTGTACCAATCGATCGAGTGCCATCACATCACTGCTCGATTTGATGCGCGCTGCGTAACGCGTCCGTAACACCCGGCGTATGCCGACTGGCCATCTCTGGTCCCATCTGGTCCCGTCGGGGGCGAACACGGGACCCGTCTGTCGGTCCCATCTGGCCCCGTCGGGGGCGAACACGGGACCCGTCTGTCGGTCCTGTGGTCTCATCTGGCCCCGTCGGGGGCGAACACGGGACCTGTCTGTTGGTCCTGTGGGGCCACGGGACCCGTCTGTCGGTCCTGTGGGACCACGGGACCCGTCTGTCGGTCCTGTGGGGCCACGGGACCCGTCTGTCGGTCCTGTGGGGCCACGGGACCCGTCTGCCGGTCCTGTGGGGTCACGGGACCCGTCTGCCGGTCCTGTGGGGCCACGGGACCCGTCTGTCGGTCCTGTGGGGCCACGGGACCCGTCTGTCGGTTCTGTGGGGCCACGAGACCCGTCTGTCGGTCCTGTGGGGCCCTGGAACCCGTCTGTCGGTCCCATGTTGGAGCGGCACGATCCGGACCCCATGTGTGATGCGGCGGATAGCCTCGCTTGGGGATCACCGTCTAAATGATGGACTCTCGCGCCACCTGACGATTGACGTTCACCATCGGATGCCCTGCTCTATCAGGAGATTGCCAGCAACACCCATAGGCGAAAGCAATTAATGCGTATACTGTTGGTGTGATGCTGTGTTTACTAAATGGCCACCGAAACGAGGTCGGAGAAAGCTTAAATGTTTACGGCTATTAAGTTTTATCGTCGTATGACCTTTGTGTAGTTTCAAATGTGTGACACGCCTGTCGCTTTAAAATGGTGTACCATTGCTCACCGTAAGCTCAATGAAATTCAGCTGGATTTCTCATCCGAATTAGCTGGTGTGTCAGACGAAGCTGCTAGAAAGTGTGCAGGGAAGTTGGTGATTTGTCTCGGTGCGGTTGTGGTAAAACTGACACTGTCGGTAGATGTTTTGGTCTCCGACTTTGTCGGTAGATGTTTTGGTCTCCGACTTTGTCGGTAGATGTTTTGGTCTCCGACTTCAAAACTTTCTCCGGCGGCAGGCAGCAATAAGGATGACAAATTTATTGCGAGATGTTAAAAGCATCCCGACCTTATGAAAATAATACGGAATGCACTTGACATTAAATTCGACGAACTGGCGAACGCACAGTCTCTTTAAGCAGCAAAATGCCTTGTTTTACAGTTAAAGCGTGGATTGCATTTTCGCCAGTTTAAGGGAGTAGTTCACAATTCACATGTGGTTTTTAACTGAGATAGCAGATTTGTAGAGCAGATCGAAAAACGAGTTGTGGTGAAAGAATTACCTCGCTACGCTAAGTAATTCCGACACAGGACTGATGGGCCCCTTTTAGAAGACGCTGTTTCGGGTCTTCACAACTGTTGTTTACGTTACAAGCAGCCTGCGTATATATGCCTAAAGTCCGGCGTTATTGTGTGCAATATTTTCCATATCCAAGCTACCATATGCATGACGTCATAATTGTCATGACGTTTTGTTTATGGCCATGAAGGAGAAAAGAGAAACATGACCATTTTTCGACGGATATCCATCTATCGTCCAAACAAATGCCATATTTGTTTTTTCAGCTCCAAATACCCCGTATAGCCAAATTTCAAGACAACTTTCAAGGTGACATATTCCCTTTAACTGTAGCAAAACATTTCCAATATATCGCAGCACGTTTTGCCAAGATCATCACCGCCAGCTGGTGTCACTTGACAAACGCCTCCGGAAACTCCCTCCGGTCCAATCCCCCCCCCCCCCCCTGCGTCACCCTGTTTTCGGGGAACTCCGGTGACCTCACCTGGCCCTCTACACCTGCCCCGGTCCGCAGAAGCCCAGCTCACTCCCACTCTCCCGCGGCGCGCCAGCGGAGCTCGCGCCAAATCTGCTTGGCGCCGCCGTGGTGACGTGATGACGCGGCACCGGCTTTGCGCCAAATTCTGTGGCGCGCCAACTCCGACGATCCACGCGGCGCCGACCGTCGCGCCGGTCCGTT
Source organism: Chirona hameri (assembly GCA_036785665.1). Lineage (NCBI taxonomy): Eukaryota > Metazoa > Arthropoda > Thecostraca > Balanomorpha > Balanidae > Chirona > Chirona hameri. Next base: position 54,098 of record JAXIVJ010005870.1, read on the forward strand.
GCTGCGGATCCACACGCGTGCGTGGGAGCGACGTGATCGGCGTAAGATGGGCGGGGATCGTCCACCCTCACGCCGCCGCCGCCGCCGCCGCCGCCGCCGCCGCCGCCGCTTTCGCACGGCGTTTATCGCTATACAGCCACTATGAATGCAAATACGCGGGGCGTGCTGAATCCAGTCTACGGTGGGAAAGTTGGGGCGACGATACCGGCGGCAGCGGCAGCGGCGGCGGAGGTGGGAGGAAGTGGGGGCTTTCTCCATGGTGTTGTTTTGACGCTTTGGCCGTTTCGGACAGTGTAAAGGTTTGTTTTGTTGCGGTCTGGCTTGATGGACATGCGCTGTGTTGACGGCGACGAATTGAGGCGATCTGTCCCATGGTGACAAGGGAGGGAAATAGTGCCAGGTGAGAATACAGGTGCCGAGTGAGGGGCGATCATGCCGGTTTGGGATCCGTTTGCGGGGAGGAGGGAGGGAGGCGGGACGCTTTGGGGCTCCTCCGATTCAGAGGATCGGAAATGTGTGGGCTTGTTTGTTGTTTGGGGCGTTGGGGCGTTTCAATTGAATTCAATTCACGCGAATGACTGAAATAGATTGTTGTTGGTGTTGGGAGAATGACGATTTGTCATCTGTGACGTGTCAGCACTGTATGAGAGGAAATGTCCGTGGGTTTGCCACCATTGCGGCCATTGTGAAGCGTTACGGAGATTGATTTCCGTTTTGAAATATTGGATATTTTCGCGCCCTGAAGCGACAACACACCCGGTGTATTGTGACATTCAGCTACCTATGTCTGGCGGCATGTTCTTTGTCTTTGCTTCCCGTTTTCGAAGTGTTTTGGCTGCTTTCGTTTTCGAAAGTGGGTCAGAGCTTGTTTGCGCTTATTTTTGGGTTGTATATAGTTTGTCCTTTAATGTCCTAGCGAATGACGTAATGCCGCCCTGAGTGTGTTAATGCCATTCATCTTACATTATAAACCTCTGGATGCAACACAAATCCCTTTTGACCTGGATGAAAATGTTCAAAATTTAATAAAGAGTACGACTTTATTTCAGCACTGCTTCTGATGGAATTATTTCCCAAATAATATCATAAAACGTACTTACCAGATAATATCATTAAATGAACAACGTCTTACCTGTGGTCGTTAGTCCAGAACCTCGGCCTTTGAACCTAGGCTGGCTGGCCTTTGAACCTATGCTGCATTCATTTTGTGCGCGTTTATTGCACTCCCCGTTTAACTACTCCCTGCTCTGCTCGTTCTCAGCACCATACGGCCCCGTGTGGTTCGCTGTTGTCCGGTGCGCAGCTGAGAAGGTCCATTGTCGGGCCAAGTGGCCGCGTCTGAGCGAGTAAGCCTGGCGGAAGTTTACGACGGCTCAGGGGACAGGTTTAATAGCGGTGACGCACAATGTTTAGCGCCGCTAAGTGTGTTTCCGTACAATGGGTATTGGGTCGAGACTGCTGGGGAAGCTATGGCCTGGACTTTCTCACACGATGATGCCTTTATCTGGAGGATCTTTGGTCGGCGAGATGTGTTGGACTTTGGTATCGTCCTTTTGAGTGTTTGGCGTTTGGTGGGCTTACCTAGAAATGAGGGGTATTATTCTTTGTTAAACTCCATCAAATGTTTGGTATATTCGCATTTCAGGAGATTTCATCCAACAATCTTGCAGCTAAGTAGAACATACTGGCTATAATTCTGAAAGTTATGTAACTGTAAAGGCACGATAAGCAGTCAAATTCACAGAATCCCAGTAAAAATGCCGAGAATCTGTAGAATTATGTAGTGTATTCTGATTCTGAGAATTCTGTAGCCGAATATCTCCAACCAATCAAGCCGCCAGAGCTTTGTAAAAGCCAATAACGCCATCTATTCAAATAGGTGCCCCTACTGCGGATGGAATCTGAAGTAACGAAGATAAATATGTGTGATTTAACACTCGATTGGCTTTATTCCGCCCCATGGTCCCCGTTTCAGTCGTATCACATAGCATTCAAGACTGTTATTCACGGAGGCGTATAAAGCCATGTGGGAATGTTTTCAAATGTGTTGAGCCCCAAAACTATTCCGTACCACAACACAAAAGTTGGAGATAAAAAACATGCGTTCTATGCTATATCCCCCCCCCCCCTCCCCACATCAGATCTGGTTCTGTATTGTGCTTTGTTCCCTGTGCCCTTTGCACCGCTTCGAGTATTTTCTTCTGCTGTGCCGCCCCCGGGACTTTGTCTGTAACCCATCCCAGGTGTGGCCCGGTCGTGTCGGTATCGTCCTATCTCCTCGACGGTCATGCACACTCCGGACGCGGGCGCCAGTTTTTCTCCAGTTTCCGCCCGTTCCCGCCAGTTTTTCTCCAGTTTTCCGACGTTTTTTGCCAGTTTTCCGCCGCCCCTTTGCCGCGCATTGTCTGCAGAATCGCTGCCATCGCGGCCGGGGGCTGTATGGACCGGGAGTTTTTTTCTTCTTCTCCAGCTCGTCCGGTGTCGCCTCGCGGGGCCGCACGGCACCTGGCGTAGCGCTGGGGACCAGGACGGACCCGGGAGGGACCAGGCGGACCCGGGGAGGGACCAGGCGGACCCGGGGAGAGACCAAGCGGACCCGGGAGGCACCAGGCGGGACTGTGGCATGACCCTCTCATCTGATCCCAACAACTTCCGGCGGAACCTACCCGACCCTAGCCGGCCCGGCTCGGCTCAGCCCGGCCCGCCGGCTCGGTCCTGGCTCGTATCGCTCGGCTTGGTGTGGACTGTGGGACGACGTGGGGTGACCACGTGTAGTCGGTGGTGTAAGGCGATGCCGACAGGGGAGCTGCCTGGTTCAGTTCACCCCGGTCTGGGAGGGCCCTTCGATGCACGGCGTGCGTCCGGTGTTGATGACTCCTGTCTGTGGTTAGTATAGGAGTTGTGTATAGGTGGTTATGAGCTAGTTATGCTAGAGCTAGTTATGTGTGGCTGGTATAGGTGTGGTGAATTTGTCCCTTCATATGGTCCTTGTATAATGTATAGGAGATCCTGGCGCTTTGGTTTTTGATAAGGTCATTCTGTCAGCAGATCGAACACTACAATTGCTGGCGCCAAATAGCATTTGTGCTCCCCAAAGCCCAAATCATCACGGCTACCTGCAATCAAAGTGGAGTTTGCATTGCAGCTCAGCGTGGTGAACATGAATGATTGGAAAATGGGAAGTATTGGACAAGTATGGGGGATATGAAGCCGTGTTATTACTATTTTCACGGCAGTCACGGCCAACTTGTCCGCTTGTCTTGTCCGCAACTTGTCCACGTCACAAAACTTGTTCTGAGGTCCTCGACCTCGACCCTTCCCGTCATGTATGCCTTCCCTAGTTTGCCGCGCCCCTGGAGGTTCATGGCCCTCTACCCGTGACGCTCCACGTGACGCCGCACGGAGCGGACGCAACCCGAGTCGCTCAGGAAGCCGGGTCAGCGGGGTCAGAGAACGTGACCCCAGCTCTGCGTCCCTCTCAACCGGGGACAGGGGCGGGTCAGCGGGGTCAGAGAACGGGACCCCAGCTCTGCGCCCCTCTCAACCGGGGGCGGGTCAGCGGGGTCGGAGAACGTGACCCCAGCTCTACGCCCCTCTCAACCCGGGACAGGAGCGGGTGTAAGGAGGGACTCGGGTTCATCACGGGGCAATGGCCCACCAACGACGGAAATCGACCGATAATTGACACATTCCTTGATTTGTTAAAAAGCAACATTTACCAAGGAGTTAGGAGTTTGTGTTTAGTCACTGATTAATGGACAACTAAGCGAAATTAAGCACAACCAGCTATGCATCCATCTATTCAAAAATATTCGGAATAAGCTTATAAAAAAGCAAGAGAGAAATCCATTTTTTCTTCTAATTTTGCCATATATATATATATATATATATATATATATATATATATATATATATATATATATATATATATATATATATATATATATATATATATATATATATATATATATATATATATATATATATATATATATATATATATATATATATATATATATATATATATATATATATATATATATATATATATTTGGGGGGGACTTGCCCCCAAACCAACGTTTTTGCCATTCTCGATCGGCCAGTGCTCCATGGACGACGTACGAGCCGATTGCGCCGGTCTCCCCTTCACTTGTGTTGATCTCAGTGACGGAGCTGCGATTCTGATGAAGGACAAACCGGTGGCAACTTATGAGACTTTGATCGAGCGATCACACTGTGCTGGTGAAATACATGTTTCTTCATCGTTGTTGTGTAAAGAGTGGACGCGATGTGTCACATATTTGCATAATCTAATCGGGTCGGCGTATTAATTTGACGCAGCAGCGTATACATTTGACGCGGATCGATCACGGTTGGCGGGGATGGCTTCATTCAGGCCAGCGGGTGTCCAGTGGGCACAGCTGCTGCTGTCTGGGCGGCCAGTGGTCAGTGGTCAGTGGTCGCAGCTGCTGCTGTCTGGACGGTCAGTGGTCAGTGGTCACATCTGCTGCTGTCTGGGCGGTCAGTGGTCAGTGGTCACAGCTGGTGCTGTCTGGGCGGTCAGTGGTCAGTGGTCACAGCTGGTGCTGTCTGGGCGGTCAGTGGTCAGTGGTCACATCTGCTGCTGTCTGGGCGGTCAGTGGTCAGTGGTCACAGCTGGTGCTGTCTAGGCGGTCAGTGGTCAGTGGTCAGTGGTCACAGCTGGTGCTGTCTGGGCGGTCAGTGGGCACAGCTGCTGCTGTCTGGGCGGTCAGTGGCCAGTGGTCAGTGGTCAGTGGTCACAGCTGGTGCTGTATGGGCGGTCAGTGGTCAGTGGTCACAGCCGCTGCTGTCTGGGCGGTCAGTGGTTGGTGGTCAGTGGTCACAGCTGGTGCTGTATGGGCGGTCAGTGGTCAGTGGTCACAGCCGCTGCTGTCTGGGCGGTCAGTGGCCGGTGGTCAGTGGTCACATCTGCTGTTGTCTGGGCGGTGGGATAGTGAGAATCAGAGGAACGCACCGGCCGACTTATTTAATTCTTCTGATCGTATTCGGCTTATCTGATCGTATTTGATGTGAAGATGTTTGGGTGGCTGACTTCGTCTTCATCTGATCACATTTGGAAATTATTCGCTGGCTGGCTTTGTCTTCATCAAATCATGCTTGATGTGGGCCTGTCTGGATGGCTTACTTTGTCTTCATCATATCATATTTGATGTGGAAATGCTTGGCTGCGGTATGCAGAGCTCTACAGGTCTGTTTCAGATAGTTACGAAGTCAGATGATAGTAATTCGGAAAGTTCATTTTGAGATTGAGCTGCTTTCAGACGCGCAGAGGAGATATTAAATTAAAGTGAACGCCCTCGAGCTCAAAGCATCGCGGTAACACCGAGCGGTAACACCGAGCGGTAACACCGAGTGGTAACACCGAGCGGCCCCTGACTTAATCGAGTCTGAACAAACACCAAGCATCGGGCTGTGCCCCGTGGAGACTAGCGAAATTCAACGCACGACCTCGTTTGCTCCAAAAATGCGGTGGCGTCGTTTGCGGTTTTGTGGAATTATCTCCAGCCTACGCTCGTGAGAATTTCCCCACTTATCACACGCGGTAGCCGGGCTGCGTCGCCTTTTTGCCACCACCTGTCCGGAGGTGTATCATTTTTTTATTGTCTTCGACGCGCCCCAACCGCAGCTCCTATGACGTCATACTTTCTGTTTGGCAGCTTCATCGGTGCTCGAGATGATTGGTCGACGCCATTGATGAGCACTACTCGAGATTCTGCGAATCTGGCCTGTGACAGTTGTTGGTCCCAGAGGAGTTCTGAGATTGATGAACAGCTGAACAGTGGCTGGCTTCGGAATCGTTCCTGGGTCCTGAACTGTTTTACGTCTGGGTCCAATGACTGCTTTGTGCCTGTTGGGGCGCCGTAACTCTGATTTAACAGCCGGATTTTATTATGCTGTTATGGGTTGGCAGTATTGACTCAGAGCTACCAATCAAATCGTTGTGCGGTGCTGCGTGAGCATTGTTGACAGGTTTTAACCAATCACGTGGCACTTCGTTTCGATCTCCATCGCTGTCATTCACGGAGGCAGTGAAGCGCTCGTCGTCTAATGGCTATGGATTGTCGACGAGCAAAAACTGTGGTGCGATAGTAGGTGATGTTTTGAACGTTTACCGTTCGCGGGTACAGGTCTATTCATTACAATCAAATGTGTTGCACGGCAATCTTTTGGAATGAAAGCGTCTAACGTTTCCCAAACTGATTCGATTGTGGGTCATTTGAACAGGTCAGTTCCAGTGAGCGCATGGTCGTTTCCATCTCATTCGGAGAGCATAGTTGGCAACGGTGACTGTCAACAGAGTCATTTTCTGATCGGGACCCAACAGCGGAACTACGTCAGTTGTTGCGAAGAGCTTGTGTTTAGGGTTTTTGGGATGGTGTGCAGTCGTTGGCATGGCTTCAACGACGAGCTGGCGATTTGTTGTGACGTGAGCTTTCCTCGATGTGATCCGGAGCTCCTCGAGACTCCTGTGCCGGCGGGTTTCGCGCTCCTGGGATCACGAGTCATGACTTACTCAGACAATGGCACGCTTCCAAGAAAGTAAACATCTGAGTCGTGGGTTCTTGCCAGCTACCAAGGCCCTTGCAACAATCAGAAACAAATATTACATAGAAAGGCCGTGAGATAGTAAGAACCAATTATCACACAATGTTTTCTTTCCTTTTCATTGCCAATGGCTGTACAGTGTACAGCTACTCAGTTTCTGCTATAACTTTAATCTCTCAGCAGCCGTTGTTGGACCTGCGTTGATCGGTAATGTGAACCCGCTTTAATTTGGGCTGGTTACGAGTTACGATTCTGCTGTGCACTGCGCAGCGGCTAGCTTCCCATTCATCAGGCGCCGTTGCCGCTCAATGGAACTGAATCATTATCGCTGAATCCATCCCGGGTGGTTGGTGCTGATTAGTGGTGCCAGTTTCAGAAAATAGTTGTCCAATGTCCGACCGATGTCCAAGACCATGGTCATTGGTCAGCTGTCCGGCCGAAACTGTCCGAAAATCATTGTTTGTCCGAAATTTGTCCGAAAGCAGATAAAGTGTTTGATATGGAATTAACACATCCAGTGTATCATTCGTTTAATAAAAAAGTAACTAAGTGATTTTCGCGACATTTCGACATATCGATTTTGATTTTCGCGACGCGAGTGATTTTCCTTGGGCATTGGATGTCCGAAAATGTCCAAAGAAATATGTCTGTCCGTCCGAAAACCGAATCGGTCTTCGGACAAATTCGGAATTCCGAAAATTATTGTACCCTATTGGCACCACTAGTGTTGATGGTGGGTTGCTGGATTGCTGGGCGCAGTATCGCAGTGTCCCAAAATTACATTTTTGTTTGGGCGTCAGAGTGGAAAATGTGAGCTAAAAAAGACCATGAGAGTGGAAAATCATGTAGAAAATGGTACAATATTGTTTTATGTTTCAATACGACCTAACATAAGTGTGGGTGTCAACAGGGAAAGGATCAGACAAATTCAGTTCATTGCAGAATGAAGACATTTACTGTTGAAGTCATGTATTTTTAGTCAATATTTATGTCACAATCAATATCACAATTCATAATTTGGGAGTGGAAAATTCACTCCTTAAATGAGGAGTGAGAGTGCAAAATTATTCATATTTGGGTGTAATTTCCCACCCAAATAGACAAATTTTGGTACACTGCAGTACCGTGCCCGGTGCCCCCCCCCCCCCGTTCCCCCACCACGATGCACGTGACCATCCATCTGCGCAAAACGTGACCTGGTGTTCTTGTACTTGTGTCACATGACCTTTGACACACAGCTGTCCCAAAATCATACCGTTTTTGTAAACAAGCTAACCCATCTGGCTCCGCTAAAACTGCGACGCCAAGCTCCTATGCGTTGCGCTAACGAGCGGCTGGATTAGTGTAGTGTGTACATACACCGTCCTCCTGTGCTGGCCTTGTTGCAAACACTGCTGACCTAATTGCACAGTCTGCAACAGATACACCCCTCGCCACGGACGACCTTGCTCCCCTGGCTGGGCGTGTAGACAGTTAAAACAGACCATCTCGCCGGGGTCAGCCAGCGCGTAAGGGTCATATTGCACGCTGCAGCCGCCGGTGTTTGGCCTTTATGGTTGAGTGGCGGATGGGTGAACTGCGTCTGTGCCCGGTCCACGCCAGATGTCGCTGTTTACGCCCTCTGTTTGGGTCGCAGTGTCTGGTGATTTGTGCATCTGCGTTGGTCGTCAGGGATCGTGTTAATAAAGCGAAACTGGCGAAGGTACGGATATTTCAATTTCTGTTTTCTAAAATAACACGCGGGAGGTTTGATCAGAAATGGTACCGAGCGAAGTTACAGCCCTAAGTGGCTTTGATGAAGACGTCAATGCGATGTTTCATTCAGACAGCCTACTAAACGTTCGTAAGTGTGTTGATTCAGCTGTATGACACATGTCTGGGACGTTATTTTCCACAGCCGATTCTACGCCCCGGCATTAGCCCGCTGCGTCGTACATGCTGACAGTGTACTTTGGACGGTCTGACGAACTTTGTGTACCGCTTCCACCGCTATCACCACATCTGCGCGGGGCAGGTCGGTGACACGCGTGAACAAAAAAACAACTAATTAGCCAATCAGATCGGCGTCAGTTCGGACGGCCACCGAGCGCCGGTTTGGTTTGTGTTTTAATCGATCTAGCCCGTGGGCGTTCGGTGGCGAGCGATGAAGCGAGCGCTGAAGCTTCCGTGGCATATCAATGAGGCTCCTGGTGCCGACGAGACTGGCTCCGCGGGCAGTGGAGACTGGAAATCCCACCACGGACCTCGGGGCGTGTGTGGCAGGGTGTGATCTGGCTGGAACGGGCCCGGTGAGACCCAGAGGCGCGGGCATTCGTGGCTGGTGAGGTCAGCGTTGGGATGGTGTGGTGCATTGTTACAGGGATGGGTTTGGTGCACGGCGGCGTAATAAGTGGCCTGGCTGGACGCCAGGGTTGTGACCGCCATGTGGCTTCGCCACGGCTCAGTGGGCAGGGCTGCGGAGTTTGAAGCCGCAGCTGAGTTTTGGAGTGGATGGTCCGACTGTGGCTATGCCCGGAGCTGGGGGATGGTACACCTCCGTCATGCAACGGCCATGATGGTGTGAGGGATTCTGTGAGCGGGTCGAATCGATCAGGCTTCTGGTAACTGTAGTTCATTGAATTTATAAGGTCGTCTTCCACTAAGCCGAGCACATGGTTCATATGCTCGTTTGATGTCAGTGATGGATCGAATGGTTTCATTTGATGCAACAGTCGACTAACAACACTGCGATTTTCTTCATAAACGATTATTGGGCATCCATTTGAAGTAGTCAGGTATCAAATGGTTAACATTTTGTTTATTGTAATGTATAGAACATTGTTTCAGATACTCAATTGTGCATAATAATTTTACATTTAGAAAAACTTTTTTCTCACAAATCCAATGGTCGGGAAATCTTTAACATATTAAACATCTTTTCCGAAAATCGCATATGCGTGGGAGACAGTCGGTCTTTTCTGGGGCCTCTGAACGTCTCTCAATCACGCCTGTCTGGCTACCCTTTTCGGCCTGTCGCGAAACTCAGCTCTTCATTTGTCAACGTCCGCTGAGCCCATTATGTTACGAGCTGTGTTGCGTTCTGAGCTGCTTCCCCCAGCCGATGCTCAGGATGACTGTCTGCCGCTCCGGGCGGTTTGACATGACACGATTGCCTCCAGTAGCCGATCCTGGGGATTCCCCTGCGACTGGTGGCCTCGGGCATCGACTGGCCGCTGGTGCTCTGTTGTCTCCGCGTGATTGTCTCAAGTGGCTCATCCTGTGAAGCTCCCTGCGACCATCGATTCCTGAGCATGACTCGTGGACGCAGCAAAGATTGGCACAAGTGGCTCGTTCGCTTGTTCGCTCGTTTGCTCGTTCGTTCGCTCGTTCGCTCGTTCGCTCGTTCGCTCGTTCGCTCGTTCGCTCGTTCGCTCGTTCGCTCGTTCGCTCGTTCGCTCGTTCGCTCGTTCGCTCGTTCGCTCGTTCGCTCGCTCGTCTGCCGATATGTCAGCGCTGACACTGGTTTCCTTTGATGACGCAGCATGCGAGAAGCTACAGAATCGGCTCCTCGCGAGTGCCCCGAGGCGATGGCCACGTGCTGACGGTCAATTTATGCTGCCAGTGATGTCCAGAAAGGCGAGATGTCCAGATGTCTAGAATGGCATCCGACGAGAAGGGCGTGATTTAACGCAGAAGCGGTACATTGACGCCCTTCTTGTTGGTAGTCCTTCATTGTGTGGGATACTATCACGACATTGAATGCTATGCTGCGAGTGAATCGATAGTTGATTGATAGCGATGAGTGATAAATATATGTAGTCTGTATGATTTAATATATTCAAAGGCTGATATTTAAAACCCCAAAATAAACTCGATGACTAACCGACAATGAACGACAATGAATGGCCCTGCAGTGACTCCTCTACTGCGATTTAGAGCTGTTTGCCGCGGTCAGTCAATACCGCGTGGATCGCTGCAGCGGCCAATTGAAGCCGCGCCTCGTGATCTGATTGGCTGATCCGGTCTGGTGACGTCAGCGCCGGGATGTTTGGACTGATCACATGTGACACCCGACACTGAACCAGTTACGCCGCGCTGCGCCAGATTTGTTTTGATCCGCCGCCCGTGACGTGCAACCGGGCGGGTGCGTCGTTCTTGCAGCGACACGGGCAGATTTGCCGGCCAATTGAGTATGAATCGCGTGGACCGAATTGTTTGGATCCGCGATGCCGGCGTTGTCCGGGGAGCGTGGAGAGGGCGTCGTTTGAATAGGTGACGCACGTGGTCCGACCGTTTGACCGTGCTTGCTGCGTGCTGCCATTGTTAATACGGCGCTCGGCGACGTGTTGACGGAGAACCAGTGACGTCACTGCAGGACACAGTGACGTCACTGCAGGACACAGTGACATCACTGCGGGACGATAATAGCCTAACGTCACTGTCCGGCGTGACCTGCGGGTTGAGTGCAATGGTGTCCAGCGGCGTGTGCGGGTCAAGTGTGGCCGTAACCGCACATTGCCGCCGCGGATGTAAATGTTTAGGTTATCTCTCTGTGCAACGCAGAGCTCGGATTACTTAAGCAAGGCTGCTGGTCTTTCGTTGGAATAAACATCGAGTCAGTGAGACCAGCCGTGTGTGATGAAAGGGGCGATTCCGCAGTGGGGCGTTAAGTGTGGTGGCGGGTAAATGCGCATAAGACGGAACTACACATGCGGAACCGACCGCTGCGGTTATGAAAACAAACTCTTCGGCATTGAGCCAAGTCTGCCGAATCGCTTTGTCTCGTTGAGATCTGTAGTCGATTCGGTGGGATCTTCACTCTCGGTTGAGACACTGGCGAATCCAGATCAGTTGGAAAAGATGCTTTGGATTCACCGGCTTCATGGAGCGCCCGTCGGTATTGATCTGGGTCGATCTTCGCGCCCTGGGTTTGTGTGGTTGCTGCGGCGATGGCCTTCGCTTTCGCCTGTGTTATGTGGTGTGTAATTACCTGCTGGGTGATGGCGCTGGCCGAATGGGCGGGCAGAGCGACATGCCTCTGCGGGTCCTAATAACAGAGTCCGTCCGTGTCCCACGTCTTCCGCACCTATCCGGCGCTGTATCCGTATCGGCCCCCACTGCCTAAGCCGGTCCGGTATTGATTATATTTAACCCCAGTATGTACCGCCTAAACACGCCCGCTCTGCATCCTCTTTAACCCCAGCCGAGGCGGGAGACTGTGATTATAGCTGGGGAATTAGCCGGTAAATAGGCGTGAAATTCGAGCCCGGTAATCATGCGACAATCATGCGGCCTCTGTTCACCGACGTTTTTTGTCTCTCCATTGTCCGGCGCGGCGTTTCCTCTGGTCTCGCCGCAGACGGAGATGGGGGAGATAGTGGCACGGCCGTGAGACGTGGTGTGGCACCGCTGTGATGTGTCTGACGTGTGATGTTTCTGACGTGTGATGTGTCTGACGTGTGATGTGCCTGACGTGTGATGTGTCTGACGTGTGATGTGTCTGACGTGTGATGTGTCTGACGTGTGATGTGTCTGACGTGTGATGTGGCTGACGTGTGATGTATCTGACGTGTGATGTATCTGACGTGTGATGTGTCTGACGTGGGATGTGTCTGACGTGTGATGTGTCTGACGTGGGATGTGTCTGACGTGTGATGTGGCTGACGTGTGATGTGTCTGACGTGTGATGTGTCTGACGTGTGATGTGTATGACGTGTGATGTGTCTGACGTGTGATGTGTCTGACGTGTGATGTGTCTGACGTGTAATGTGTCTGACGTGTGATGTGTCTGACGTGTCTGGAAACTGGTGCACTGCTCTGTCGGGTGTTGCGACTCTAGGAGGAAATGGCTGCACGCTGTGCAGGGCTGTGTGGGGTTGGTGACAATAGGCTGTCTCGGTTTTCGATGGTTTCTCACAGCGTCCATTTCCAATTATGTTCGCAAGGGGTAGGGATAAGTATTATGCAGCGTTTTCTGCATGCATTGTGGAAACCGTAATCCACCTGATATCAAAATACTGATTAAAACCGATAAATTGCTCGGTTTTAATTAGACATGTGACATGTGTAGACATGATTACATGTGGAATAATCAGCGCTCGGAAGGACGTGCACTTCATCTTCTCTGGCCTTTCCTGGGATTAGGCCGTATATGAAATCCACTTCATGACATGCAGCGGAACAGAATGAACTGAAATTCATTGAGATTTGGTTAAGTCCCTCAGTTGAAACTCACTGAAACCGTGAAAATGTGCTATTAGTTTCAGGTCATTCATTAGCTGATGACATTGGCTGTAATTTTCAGCTGCTCACTTTTTATATCGGGAAGACCGAACACTCCACACAGTTCTTGATTCGTTGGCGTCTGTGCTGTGTCTACTGTTGTTATCATTGGCAACAAGCAAATGATTGTAACTGGTACTCTATATTGTTCTTGGTGATAAGTGGGGAGATTTCCCTAGGATATCGGATAATTCCTCTGGGATGAGCACAATTTCTCCGACGCAGCGTGGAGCGATTTCGGCTACGTTTTCAGAGGGGAACTGATCTTGACAGGCGGGTTTATTAGATTACGGGACGGATATATTGGGTGGGACACAGGGCGTTAGCGGATTACTCTCACCGTGATGGACGCGAGGCATTATTAGAGCGATCGGTTGCGAAATTTGTGCAGCTGTAGCCAATCTGAATGCATTAATGCATTAGATATTCACGCTGGTGTCCCGTGTATTTTACGGAAGATTCATCCGAGTGCAGTAAAGTCTAGTGCTACTCACCTGGCGGTGACGTTACAATCCGATGCTCATACTCCTTGCTTGGCCACTCCTTGCTCCTTC